>JAQIWG010009565.1:0-10547 GCA_034695025.1 Chamaedrilus cognettii
CTTTCATATATTTTCATTGGTTAATTCGGACTACAAAATAAAATCGCACTTCAAATCGAAGTCTAGCAACCGGCCGTAAGCGCCTATATTCAATACGGGGCCTAATTTCATTGGCTGCTGCAGGGTCGCTGCAGCAGTACGGTAACAACATCACCGAGCGAGGAGGGGACCCTCTCTACAACGGGACAGCCAGTCAGCGGATATGGATCGACGACTTCAAGTCGGACTCGTGGCCAGGCTGGGGCTTTCTGCACTCTTATCTGTGAGTGGGGGGCCTTCTGCACTCTTATCTGTGAGTGGGGGGCACTCTTATCTGTGAGTGGGGGCTTTCTACACTCTTATCTGTGAGTGGGGCCTTTCTACACTCTTATCTGTGAGTGGGGGCTTTCTACACTTTGTTTGTTAATGGACGACTTCCTGCACGTCTGTCTGTGTGTGCGGGTCTCAATTATAATTACCTTCACCATTGAAGGCTGTTATAAGTATGGTACCGTGCACAGGGTATACATACACTCCCCTCTCCCCTCCACGAGTGTTCCCACGCTGAGGCTCCAGATCTGGACGAACACGTCCTTCATCAACCAGTACACGCTCAAGTGGCAGACCGTCATGAACAACTACGTGTCCGGCAGGTCTTACGAGGTAGCCTACTGTCAGTTGATAAAATGGAGCGGGGGGGGGGGGAGGTGTGGACGCACGGGAGCGGCGCTCCCACTGATCCCAAAAATTGAGTGTAGCGCTCCCACTGATCCCAAGAATTGAGAGTAGCGCTTCCACTGGTCCAAAAAATTGAGAGTAGCTCTCCCACTGGTCAGAAAAATTGAGAGTAGCGCTCCCACTGGCCATGTAAGTGGATGGAACCCATGGAAGCGTGCGCTCCCATTGCTGAGTACTGGATAGGACGAGAAGATATTGGAGTATAGAAATAGAAAATAAGGTTAAAGTTTCTTTTCAGGATGTGATTGAGATCACAAGTTAATGATGGCATTTTTTTATATTTTGCAGTTATTAAACTTTTGCCATTTAATTTTTATGTTTTTTTTAGTAAAAGACATGGATTATGAGGTTGCTGGGAAAAGACGTGTAGAAAGACCGGAAACAACGTGGGAAGCTTGACAGAGAAGGATATGAAAGCTAAAGGATTAAGACGTGAGGATGCGACGGATTGGATAAAGTGGAGGGCGGGTGTCCATGGCTGAAAAAATGGCCTACCCCTGCGTAGGCGGGAATGCGACCACAGAACGCGAGTGCGTGTGCGTTTATTTTTCAAAAAGACTCCATTATCAATATCCGTCCAGATTCCGGTGGACCCTGGAGCGATGGTGGAGGTGACGCCGTACGACCGGCTCGGGTTCACAAACGACGGACCGTCGATGCCCGTGTCGTACAACCTCGAGATAGAGGACCCCATCCTCATGGCCACTGCACACAGGCAGGACCGAGGACTCTCATTGTTGCTATAACATTCCTTCAATGGGGATATGACGGCCCAGTACCAATTTTGATAGGGTTAATTTGTTAGCTTTGACCATTGTTGCTCTATGGAGAGTTTAAAGCAGATCCGAGATCATGACGTCATTTGGTCAATGGGAGCAGAGAGAAATAGATCATAGATCTATTTCAAGCGAGGTGATTGGCTGTTGAGATATATATCTCACTTATATAGATGTATAGAACATAGTTTCACCTCAAAGACTATTTAGTTTCTTGTCAAATTGCTGCGAGTCTCTCATAGAATGTCATTACAGAGAACCAAATGATAAATAGCCAAAAAAGATTTTTTGGACATAAATCGTATTAATTAGTATGGCCACATTGCACCAAGTTCTTTAATTTAAATCGGCCACTTCTCGAAAACTATGAAGCCGCACGTTACAGGCTCTTCAGCAAGGCTGTTAAACACACAAGTGACGCTAGCTGCTGACCCCGCGGAAGATAACTATTTATTTGTTTGGCGTCAGGAAGGGCATTCGGCCGTAAAAACCCCACTCCAGCAGTCCTGATCAGGGTGCAAATGTCTAAACCTGTGTGAAAACATGTTTTAGTTAGTAACTGTATGACTAAAAGCACACTGTGTGAAGTAAAAGCGAAAAAAATAACTCGGAAGTTTTAACATTTGTCCACCCACTCGCTGCCTGCAGGACCTACTGGACATATTTGGCGCTATGGGGGGCGGCAGTCCCCGCGGTGGGGGATACCCGCATCATGGACAATAACGCTCTGAGGGGGCGCTTCTCCATCGGCGTCGTGCTGGATAACAGTGAGTGCTGGGGTTGCCGGATTTTCATCTTTCTAATAAGGGACGTACAATATTCAGCCTGCACGCAGTGCCGGATTTGCATATGGGCACAGGGGGCAGGTGCCCAGGGCCTCCGCAAACAAGGGGGCCTCCGCAAACAAGGGGGCCTCCGCAAACAAGGGGGCCTCCGCAAACAAGGGGGCCCCCACAAACAAGGGGGCCTCCGCAAACAAGAAGGCTTACGCAAAGGATGCGCGTGAATTATTTTACAGCATTTCATTTGAAGCGTAACGTAACCTGCAGCTACAATGCAGCTACAATGCAGCTACAATGCAGCTGCAATGCAGCTGCAATGCAGCTGCAATGCAGCTGCAATGCAGCTGCAATGCAGCTGCAATGCAGCTGCAATGCAGCTACAATGCAGCTACAATGCAGCTACAATGCAGCTACAATGCAGCTGCAATGCAGCTACAATGCAGCTACAAAATAGCGCTGAAGCCGAAAATTTACCGAATAATTTTGTAGCCTATACATGTATTTGTCTTGAATGACTAACGCTTATTTTTTGCGTCAAATGAAGCACAAAATGATTCAAGTATGATAATAAAACTTACTCATTTTTAATGGGAGCCTCGACAGAATAGTGTCCCGGACCTTTTTTGGTTCAAATCCGGCACGGCCTGCGTGATTCAATTTTTGCTCTACCTTGTCTTAACTGCGCTCGCCTTGCCTTATCCCATAGTCTTGTAGACCGTAGGGGCGTCATGCTGTACAGCGTTGAGGATCGTCTTCCACTTGACACGATCCAGGGACGACGCATGTAGGCTGTTTGTGCTCATACCGGTCCAGTCAGTTATGTTTTTCAACTAGGTTGTACTCGGTTTGCCCCTCTTCCTCCTTCCATCCACCGCACCCTGTAGGATTGTAGTCGCCAAACATACGCACATGTCTAAACTTTCATTGCTATTTTTTTACTAGATTTTGTCTAACAAGATTTCATTCGTAGATTTACACACGATTATAACAAGATCCATGGCCAAACGTTGACCATTTTTGCTTCTAGGATTAGCCAATTAAGCAGCCAATAGGATTCAATACTAGATATTATAGTTGGCTCACATGCTGTATTGTTTCGATCGAGCAGAAAATCTGTTTCCTTTTTGACATTCCTGCATCTAGGCCTATTCGTTTCTTTTACCCATTTTTCATTTATGTACGCTGCAGTTCTGATTGAAGTTTTGTGAATAAAAGAACAACAACAACAACCCCTACTCTTTCCGCCGCAGACCCGCCCCTCACCCCCACCCAAGTGTACGTGGGCAACGTCCTCCAGTCGCGCTCCTCTGTGATTGGTGGAGCGGATCAGGCCACGCCCCTCGCCTACGTAGGCTCCGCCCAGCTCGTCACCGGCAGACTCGTTCAGTTCCTCTACAGGGTGGCGCTTCTTTTCTGCTTCACTTGGCCTCTATCTGCCTATCACCTAATTGTATTTGCAAATTGGCCTAGGCCTATTGTGTGAGCCTGATAATAAAAATGGGCTTAGAGTTCATTATTACAGGCCTATGTCTTTCGATTTTGAGATTGATATTACGACACCAGTAACAAAAAAGACGTGCCGCAAGACTCGTGGCTGTAGCTTGTGCAAATGCTGACCAATGTTCGAAATTCTTCCGTCATCTGAAAGACTAATCTCATTTGTAAAATGTCTACAATAATTATAATATCAGTATAATACTGGGTTTTTAGTCCGTTTCGGCATCGAAAGGCGCCATCGGGGACCTCCAAGGTCCCCGATGTTTTAGGTATTGTTTCATAGGTATTGTTTCATAGGTATTGTTTCATAGGTATTGTTTCATAGGTATTGTTTCAAAACTTCAACATGCTGTTGTAATATACTATACTGTATTGTACTCGGGTAGTATAAATAGCAGATAGCATAGTATAATTTTATCAGACTTGGGTCGCGCCGGGCACAGCGAAACCGCATACCATATACTCGTCAACATACTCCTCTACGTGCTCTTCTACATGGTCCTCTACATGCTCCTTTACATGCTCCTCTACATGCTTATCTACATGCTCCTCTATATGCTCCTCTACACACTCCTCTACACACTCCTCTACACACTCCTCTTCATACTACAAATTATTGCCTATTACTGCTCTAGCTGGCGCCGACCAACGTCTCCTCGACCCTCTACCTACTCGTCTGGACGCCAGGGGTCGCGTCCAGCACTGCGAGACTCGTCTACACACGACGCGTCAACATCAGCCCTGGACCGGGCGGCATCACCGCTGTGAGTGGGACTACACTGTTTTGTCTGCTTGTTTTATTGCCAGATTGTTTCCAAGTCTGTTTTGGGGTCCGAAGGCGACATTAGGCAGGAATTCACCAACTTTATACAAAAACACAAGGAAGCGATAATGTGACAGAATCTGTGATTTTATGTGAAAAATTGGAAAAACTCAACTTTTGGAAAATAGAAGAAAGCACACATTTTTGCATGAAAACGCGATGGCGTTTTTCTACTATCCTTACAAATTTTTGATCGCTGTCTGTGTAGCTGTCCCTATCCGACGCGCCGATGGTGAACGCTAGCTGTGTGTATGGGTGGATGTTTGTTGGATACAACCCGCTCTACTACTCTCTTGACGCCTCCACAACGTAAGCCTCCCAACTCTCTCTTCTCCTTTGAATCCACGCCAAAAGCTCATTTCTTCAAAACGGCTTTCTGTGTGTAGTGTGTTGCACTTCTCCCACGCCCTCGATTCAAGCAAAGGACGTTTTTTCTATCTCCGTTCGCATGACATATTTTCGGTGCGTTACAAGTGCAGTATGCATACATACATACATACACAGGGACGCCGGAACTTGTTGTGAGTGGGGGGGTTCAAAGATCCTCATTTTCCCTTCCAGGCCAAGGGGGGGCGCTGAGAAACTTTTATTCAAAAAAACTCAAAAAATCGGTTTTCTTCACCGGTTCTGCTGACAGAAAGTATATTTTTTCCTAAAAAGTCCTCTGAAAAAGACCCCATCAAAACCCGGCGGGGGACAAATGGCTACTTTGCTCTCCCACATTCACTAGGGGGGGGGGGGCATTGTCCCCCCTGCCCTCTGGGTTCCGGCGTCCCTGTTCATAAGGCTAAATGGTATGTGCAGGGTGTACCGTGCGACGGTGCCGGACAACCCCCCCATCCTCCAGACCGACTACAGTGTCGACTCGATGCCCTGGCCCTCCGCCTACTCGATAGGTGTCGTCGTCGACACAGGTCAGTAAATGCTCGCGTCTCTGTTCTTGACAAATGTGAAACCACCTGATGTCCAAAGGCTGATTAACTTTGAATTGTGTCTCGTTGTCATCTGAGCCATGGGTACATTAATGTTTTAAATGTTTATTGCGCGTTTTTGAGATGTTATAAAGACTGATCAAATTTATCAGCTAGCTAAACAATACAGGTGACAATTTGTTCGGTGACGACTATATTTATATTTCTAATACATGTTATGCAGTTTGCTTTTTTTTTCTCTGCGTGTCCATGTTAAGTTACAAAAATGTTATTATGACTATAAATAACGATGAAGACTTCTTATTCTTTCTCCGGCAGCTTGTTATTCACCATGATTGTAAATGATCGCGTTGAGTGCCTATAAACACACAAGCGTCGCTAGCCGCTAACCCCTTGCCAGATAATTATTTATTTGGTTGGCGTCAGGAAGGAAATCTAGCCATAAAAACCCAGCTCCAGCAGTCCTCACCAGGGTGCGTGCGTTTAGAATTTGAAAGCATGGACATTACCAGATTAGATGATAAAAGGCAGTTAGTTTAGTTCCATATTATTGGTTGCTAAAATTGGCTTCGTGTCGTAGGGTCAATAGAAATCCAGTTAAGTCTGATCTGCATGCGGCAGCGCCCCACGATAATTTTTTAACTGGTTACAGGCAAGGGGCCGAGCGGTGGCGGGGGGTCGAATAGCGTGGGGGGGGGGGCAGCGAGCACCCTCACCCCCTCCAGGCGGATCTCGGATTTGATGCGTGAGTCAATAATCACTTGTTCTCTTTGACGCCATCGTCCGTTTCACCCCTACAGGTCGGGGAACAAAGAATTGACCTGCAGTCCACAGCTCTCCGGGCGAGTCGTACAAGGCGACTGAAGAAGAGAGAGCGGTTCTGTGCTTGGTAAAGCCAAAGCCGAGGCACAGAACCGGACCGTAATAGTCTTTGTTCATACACATGGTCCTTTGTCCGTCATAACTGAATTTTTATTTGTGAAAACTGTAAACTTGAATTGTAAACTCTAATTAGCTTGATACACGTTAGGGCGCGAGTCTATAGTATGTTTTTTGTACATCAGCAGATTGTGAATTTAACTGAATTTCACTAACGCCTTTAGGTTGTATGAGCTATGGTGTTTGTTGCAGGACGTCTCTGTCTACTCATCCTCTGCGTGCTTTTCAACACAAGCGTAAACCGGCAAATCGCTGGACTATAAAACGGACCCCTTGGCCAGCCAGTTGTGTTAAACATAAAATATTTCACTTAAGTAACTATTTTTCATATCGTCCAATTGACCTACATAACAATAAAAACTCGTCGTCCCTGACACATTGAAGTGAATATTTTTTGGTCTAATTTTACGTAGAACAGCAGAAGCTGAATTTGATTCTGAAATATTTTTTAGAATTGAATCCAATTCATAATCTGTGTCTTATAATTTTATTCTTTGGTGCCTTGATACGCTCCGTCGTAGCCTACATGTACACGTAGGCCTACGAGGGCCGTAGCGTTACCACTTTCACCAGGGGGGCAAGAATTCTAGCAGGGGGGTAGACGTTTGGCGCTCTGCTCACTGCACGACATTTGTGACACTTTTCTCCTCGAATTGAACTCACGAGCGGGGGCAGGGAGGGGGGTGTGGGGGGTGCTGACGGAAAATTTTCGAGCCGTTCTTAACAGTCTTTATCCATTTCTTCCCTCTATAAAGACCTATATATCAGATCAAGCAGGGGGGACACCGGGGGCAAGCCCATAAGCCAATAGTAACTTTTTTGGGATCAGGGAGGGCAGAGACTTCAGCAGGAGGGGGAAAATGCCCCCTGCCCCCCCCCCCACGCTACGCCCCTGAGATGATACATGTAGACTACGTGCAAAGTTTAAGACAATAGGCTGGTGCGCAATTCCATTATATCCCACCAGGCTGCAACGCCAAAAAATTGGGTATTTGATTAATTTTAAAAACAAGCCAGTTTAGCGACTTGACGAAATGTCGCTAATTTTATATTGGTGAACGAAATTAATCCTTAATTGATCAATTACAGCTTATTTATCACCAGAGCAAATTGGCGGGATCGACGTAACTAAACTGCTTTCGGTGATTGACGCAGTAAATATCAGAGGCCTTCACAGCCTACATTTGATTAAGGGCCCATGGTTGAATGTAGGTTGTGGTAAAAAGTCCGCGGTTGATTGGCTCTTTGACTGATTCCGTTGAGATCAAGACTATAGTAACTAAATAGTCGATAATATAAATAAATAAATAAATAATGATAATAAACAAAATAGTTGACTATAATAGCACTGGTCAACAAGGTTTTTGTCTCCTTCAGTCTGTTAGGCGTTTCTAACTTATTTTGGCACGCTGCTGATTCCGAATCTGTGCTTGGTTTTGTTCTATCACGTCAGGAAAAAAGATTTTTACAATTTAAATTTTCATATTGTCGTTGTTATATACGCCGAAAAGTTAACACTTGGTGTTGTCGTATCTCAAAAACGATACGTGATAGAGCAAAGCGGATTTTTTTTTCTGAAATTAGCGCTCCCATATTAGTATAGAACACATAAGAAAATACCGTTGAATTTCATCGAGCGATTAAAAAGATATCGATAGTCAAAGTTGACATGCGAAAAAAGCGTCAACCAAGAAAAAGACTACTCTTAAAAAGATAAGAGTAAAAGTTAAAGAAAACGAGTAAGAGTAAAACAAAGAGAAAGTAGTCAAACTTGACCTACAAAAAACGCAGCAACCAAGCTGGGAAACTGCTTAATTGCTATTTGCACCTCTTGTACAAGCCAATAATTGTTCACGCTGCTGCTTAGCTTTGTGATAACTACAGAATGTTCAAATTTGTCTCATTTTTTGGTTGTTCCATGCTTTAGGTGTTCGACGTTGATTTATTTCTGACGCGTGTTCGTAACAAGCACCGTGCTGCTAAATTTAGATAATTGACAGCGCGCCACTTTTACGTTCTTTTATACCACGCTCTGCGATTGTTTCACGCGCATGTTGGAACCTAATCTTGTTGAAACAGGAAGTGTACTATTGGATTGTTATGCATTGGATTGCTAGCAATTATTGAATTGAAATCTAAAAGAGATCGTTGCCAGGAAATCGTTGATGTAAATAGCAGTTAAGCAGTTTCCCAGCTTGGTTGACGCTTTTTTTCGCAAGTCAAATTTGACTACTCGTATCTTTTTAACCGCTCAATGAAATTCAGCACTAATCGGCAGAACTATGAAGCAGTGATCCAAGTTAATGTGGCAAAAATTGAATGAACTTGGCTTATTGTATTCGGGAGTTATTTAAGAAATTCGTTGGGTTCTGTACTTTTGAGCCACGGTGTAGATTAAACGTATACAATTCCACATGAATGCAGCATAAATAATTTTTTTATTCTGAAACTGAATACGCCATAGATTAATGTTTTTATTCCCACAAGAGTGTCTAAATTAATGAATAGGCCTACTTTAGTTTTCACATGAATGCGCCCTGAATTCGCTAGCTATTATTAGTGCTATTATTGATAGAGAGGCGCTGTGGAGTAGTGATAAAGGTGTCGGACAAAGTCCGGAGACCTGGGTTCAAGTCCCGGCGTCGGCAACTATGAAACCATGCGTTACAGGCGCTTCAACAAGGCTGTTAAACACAGAAGTATCGCTTGCTGCTAATTAGCCTGTGCCATATAATTATTTATTTGGTTGGCGTCAGGAAGGGCATCCGGTCGTAAAAGTCCATCTCCAGCAGTGCTTATCGGGCGCCAAAAAGGCGGCTAGTTGTTTAGAGAAGTTTCGTAGGCTTGCTTGTTGACGTGAATAGAAATTAAAAACAGCGTAGGCCCTAGCCCAGTTAAGCGGTCTCAGTCTAGATCGCCGAGCCCAGACTCAGGCTGATTCTGTAATCAGCTAGATCCGGCTGAACTTGCAGCTACATGTACTAAGCTCAGTCTGCTCGGCACGCGTGCGAAAGTCAACTTTGCCCGCATGAAGCTTCGTACTTACGGATAAGCTTATCAGCTGCAATGTGCGGTGTACTGGCCGTTACAAGTTTGTCATGTCTACACACACCGTGTTTGTCATGTCTACACAGCGATTCAAAAAAAACCACCTTAAACACATTTATTTTATTTATTTACATTTTCGACGTTATCAACAGTTTTGCAACATTTGTCGGGTAGACCTAAGCTTACACTGCAGGCTTGCTAATATGCCGAACTGGTGAACTACCGCAGCCGTACCGAACATGCTAGAGGCCCGCTGCGTAAAAGTACTCTACTAGGGGTATTCGGCATCAGACGGCATCGCATACCTACATGTAGGTCAGTTATTACCTCCTAACTGCTTTCATACCGTTTAAGAGGGTCGCGGCTGTTCCGCGTTGGAAAAATTTCAGATTTTTTTCAACAGTTACACTAAACGAGCTGAAATATGTAATTGTGCCTGATTAGGACCTAGTGCCGTTTAATGCACCCTGTATTACATGTTATTTGGAATAATTGACTAAAGAGACATGTTTTAGCAGTTTTTCGGAGTACAATTGCCATGCCACGCGCATCGATATCTGATACTACAGGCCTACACTATCGATGCCCACACACTTTATAGTTTATTAGTAGGCCTAATTATTACTTTCAAGCATCAACAGATTTAACTGACAAAGTCTAGCAACAAACTAATTTGAAATCAATAAATAACACCAAAACAAGGTTAAGTTACTGACCTGACATGACCTTGCAAAGTTTTCTTGCTCAAGAAGTTTCGGTTTCCGATTGCGACGCAAAAACTGGCTCGACGTCATTGATAAATTCGGGAATTAATTCGCCTAGATGGCGCTGTACAGTCCATAATACACAAGTAGGCTTTTTATCATACTTGTGAAACCCGATCGGGGGAATCATTGCAGAACTCAAATTAAGTCATTTGGAAGCAATAGAGAACATGGTAAAACGGAACCCGGGTCCGGGTTTCATACCAAACGGGTCTCACATGCCCGGTGAAAAAACATAGTGCGGGTTTTGTTTTACACGTGAAGTAGGA
>JAQIWG010009566.1:0-10547 GCA_034695025.1 Chamaedrilus cognettii
TGCTCGCGACGTCGTAGCCGCGAGGGTTGAGGGCCACGCACGTGTATGTACCGTAGTCGGTCGCCTGCAGCGAAAAAACATTAAAAGGAGATTTAAAAGGAAACATCAAGCACGTAAACTAATGACCGATTTTATGAAATAAAACAGATTTTAAAAATTTGAATACTTTCAAACAAAATAAACAAGTTTATGACTGGCATAAATACTCCAAAATAGCTTCGAAACGTTAGTGAATATAGCCACCAAATAGTACTAGCCTACATGTAAGGCTACTTCTCCCTGAGCCGGTTCCCATCGTAGCCTAGGCCGATCCACAGATTTCTGTGGGGAAAGAAATACTTTTTTTATACGCATCAAGTTGCTTTCCATATTGACAGGATAGACGGACAGTTGTCTGACGTTGTGATATACTTTTGGGGGGATGGCATGCCGGGTTAAGACATTGGCTTGTGGAATATGACACAAAGTGTCATAGCATAGACTATATCAGGAAGGTTGTTAGATTTGTGTGACACTTTCATATCCAAATCCTTAAATAACGTTTTTTGCATATTATATACGCCTTATTTCAAACGAGAAGGTGCAGCATTACGCGTGAAATCGACCGTATTAGCGTAGGCCTGCCACCTACGCGGTTATATAAGGCTGAGTACCTGTTCCATTACGCCTGTTTAAGAAGGAGCAGGCGTAACGCTACGCGTATTTTATCAGGATATAGCTTAATTCTGTAAATTTGAGCAAACGGCTTACGTTATCAAGCCAAACAGAATAACCTCATAATTATACGTAGTAATGTCGTATTTTGAAACAATTTCAAGCCTGAATTGTAATCGCTATTTAAGCCAAATCATAATGCCGATATTTAAATGTAAATGGAGGAACGAGGATCAACGCTGCGCAATAGAAGCGTAAACGGTATGTTGCACGCCCGTTTTCAGCATTAGGCTGTATATTGGGCTCCTATAGGCTAAAAGCATGCACCCCCAAGAACAGTAAATGTAGAAGAGTCTAAACTAAGTCCTTTGAACTATGGTAGTGTCCAACTCCAAGCATTAAAGTACTCGATTCTTCTTTGTAGAGCAACTCAATTCTAAAAAACTACGCAAAAAAATCTTTCGCGATCAATACGCGATACGCAAATCACTCGGTGGCCAAAAACATTAAGGAAATAAAAACTAAAAATCATCGCGCAAACAATGCTTTCGCGCACCTGCATACATTTTTAGCATGACATTGTATCAATACTAATGCCATTGCCTGAATTTAAATTGGCGGCGAAGATCTTTGCTTTAAGTACTGTATATGGTGCTCACTTTTCGATGACACAAAAAAAGGTAAGAGGTAATTCGATTTCAGCGTCGGGGCCGAGTTGAAGCAGTCCAGCGACGCCGGGCTAACTTCGGTAACTGACCGAGGTTGGTCCCTGAGCGCCGCAGAGCTGACTTCAGCGACGCAAGGCTACAAAATACCATCGTGTGCGCTACAATGATCCTCGTGTGCCGCTGTGACGTTAAACAATGAGAAAGCTACAGGTCAGTTTAGCCCTTACAAAATAGGAGTAGCGTTACGCCTGCTGCTTATATAGCAGGAGTAATACACTGCAATGCTTTCAAATAGGAGTAGGTCTAGAGTAGTCCTACTCCACCAGCGTCAATTCTAACGAGTAATGTTACTCCTTCCCATTTCTACATTTGAGTAGAGATTCATAAAAACGTCGTTTTTGGAGTACTACTCCTACTAAACTTATTCTAGGAGAAAACAATAGATTAACAATTTACCTGATGGCGCTAGAATTGCTCGTTTACGCTATATATCGCCAGTACACTAAAGTGAACTGATGTAACTGCTCAGAACGCGACGTTACATTCCAGCCGCTGCCGCTGCATTCTAACATTGCTCGCATGGACGCGAGAATTGGCTCGCCTCTGCGACGCGGCATGCATTACAACCAGGTCACACGGTGTATTTAAAAACAGTTGATTTTATTTTTTGACAAACTATAGTTTTTGCCCGACTAGTTATTGACAGACTTGTTTTTAAAACGCAAGTACATGTATATTGTATTTCAAAGCATCGTGCGGACCCTTAAAGGCAAATTCGCTTATGACGTCATCCCGCTTTCAATAACGAGATGAAATAATCGGATCGATTTCGGTGCTCCAGAAGTATGTACCACATTTGAAACACTAGAATTTCACAAGCTTTGTGCGACAGACTTTGCCTTTCGAAATACTAATTTTAGAAAAACGAATTTGTCAACAACTAGTTTGTCGAAAACAAGAATCATATTTTCGAAGGGCACCGTCTGACTGCAGTGTACGCGCGTCCCGACACAGCGGCTGCGATGGCGCACCGAGTTCTCGGCCTCGCTTTCATCGAGCCACGCTGCGGGCGCAGTCGACGCCAACGGCGAGCGTCCAGGGGCCAACGGGCGGCGGAACGGCTGCAGTGTGGAGGGGGGCCATTTACTAAACTGGCTTTGATGCGATGATAAATGATCTTTTTGATCCCTTTCAAGAACGTTGATAAAATTTAGTATAATTGACAGCACACGCTTTTTTCTTGCTGATTCTACTGAAGATTGTCAGTTTCAGTTTCAACTTTAATTATCTTTGGCTTCTCAACTTCAACTTCTCTGCTGCACTCCACTCTAATGGATGATTATTTTTGCAGGGCTGACAAAATTATGCACCTTTGCCAAGGGTGCACGAAGTGACTCGAAACCTTTGCCGCGGCCGGGTTTGAATCGACTCTCTGCCGCACTCGCGGTCGGAAGTCCGCGACTTAGACCACTCGGCCATAACGCTTCGCCAAATCAACCCGGTTAATTTGAATTATTTTCAGACAATAACTCATATTAACCGGCTTGATTTGGCCATGGGCCTTAGGTTATGCTGTAACTATTTGCATAATCAGACGTACATGTAAACGCAGTAGTACACTTTTCCGAGGAGTAATACTCACGGCAGACCATAAATGAAACGAGCCGCGCATTTGTTTGAGAGCAAATATTATTATATTCCCATAGCACTATAGGCAAATTTAATTGTGACACTATTGGTGGGGGCAATTTGCGGGGCATCAGTGCCCCCGGCCCCACGTAAGCGTTGGCCACTGCGCAACACTGAGCGGCGCGCGAGAATAAAACCTGCAGCGGTCCTCCTTGCTCTTGATAATTTATATACACATATATATAGATATAGTATGATGTCGTTGAACCATAAATAAATTAAGAATTCAATTGAGGTTAGGGCTGCATCCGGGTTAAGACTAGGTTATTATGGTTAGCCTAGACCCGCTGATTTAATTCTCAACTTTGCTCCAGCTGATATGCAGATTAGCGAGAGCCAAGATGGATTGGCGCGGATTCCATTCTCGCCAGCGTGCAACAGTGAGCGGCACGCGATCCATTCTCTGTCCGTCTGCACTCGATACGGCGCTTGCGCGTCCCGCGGGAACTCATTCAGTCCATCTCCCGGCGTCCCGCCGCCTATATCTCATCCCGAGCAACACCACGCAGCGGTCCATCCACACCAAAACAGATCGGAGCGAGGGGTTGGGGGTAGGGGGGGGGTGGGTTACTTTGGCATTGAAACATCAATGCTCTTTTCATGCCGAGTTTTTTTTTTTTACTTTTACTTTTACTTCACTTTAAGTTGGCCTAATGACTCATCGAGGGCTAACCGCCGTAGGTGCATATCAGACACAGCCCTCTATGCTGCCAGAAGTAGGCATCTTATCGCTTCGACGCCTAGAAGCGTGTATGAGGCCCGGCGGCGCAATTTGAAAATGCAAACGAATTCCATTACCGAACTTTTTTAGCCTGTTAGGTTTAAGAGAAAATCCATTATAGCATAGCTTGGCCATTTGCGTGAATTTTCGGAACTCGCGGCCCGACCTCCTACTGCCAGCAGTAGCCTAGTCCACACTACTGCTGCTGTTGCATGTACATCATGCCGTTTATAGAAACGTCTCCTGCACTTCACGGAGGACTTTTTGTGTACTTCTGGCAGCATAACGGCGGGCGTTAGGCTTCCTTTACACGATGCATATTTTGCATGCAATTCTACATGCAATTTTGCATGCAATTTTGCATGCAACCACGTTGAGAGAATTACAATGTAAAATGTTCCTAACTGGGTTTTTTGCAAGCCGTGCGTGAAACCCAGCCATGAACAAGTCGTGCATGAAACCCAGATAAGGAAATCGTTGTCATGACAACGGTCGTCCGTCCGCCTTAACACAGTTGCATTGAAAATTGCATGCAAATTTGCATGCAAATTATGCATAGTTGAAAGAGACCCTTATGTGTAGTTCTAGCACTAATCCTTCGATATCAGCAATTTAGCATAGATTTGAGCAAAAACTGCAGTATGTGAACCGCGCCATCTGTTGCCTGTGCTTCACAAAGTTTTGACTACGCGTGAGCTGCAGCCTCGGTCTACATGTACACGTAATGACACTGAAGCAATGTAAGCGAAAGACGGAACGCGCGTTTACGTTGCTTATGTTCCAGCAGGGGCCTCATTTACGTAGATATCTTATGACAATCTTAGTCGTAAGATACTCTTAAGAGAATCTTTGGCAAATCTTATTTTTTTTATTGGAAACTCCGCACGGTCGCGCGCAAACCGTATGATGACATCACGGCGGTCGGCGATTGGATTTAATTTGTTTTAAATTTCAGTTAGGATAAGATTTAAGAAAATCTTAAGAAATGTACGTAAATGAGGCCCCAGGATAATAACCTTTCGTCTCACATACCTTGAACGCAAAATACCGACCAAGGGCGCGAAATTTGAAACGTACATGTGCATGCGCCGGATTTACATCAAAAAGGCCCGAGAAACAAATTCTGTGGAGGCCTCCATTAGAAAGTAGTAAGTATTAGCATAATATTTTAACCGTATTGCGCTTCAGTCGACGCAACAAATAGGCGTTGACCATGCACCAGAATTTTTGTTTGTAGCTGCATTGTAGCTGCAGGCTACGTTACGCTTCAAATGCAATACTGTAAAAAAAATATGCGCATCATTTGAGGAGGCCTCCTTGTTTGCGGAGGCCCGGGGGCACGTGACCCGTACGCCCCGCTGTAAATCCGGTGTCACCGGCACTGCCTGTGCGCCTAGGCCATCTCGGTCGGGAAGCTAAACTGCGCAATCGAGGAATGCTTGAGTGAAGCACGTGCGATTTGGGATCTATTGAAGCGATGATAATGATTGACTGATTTTACTGATTACATCGTAATATTGCAAACTGTGCGTTCTTTCAGCAACAATAATACCAGAGCCGTTATTGTTCGATAGAGAGTAATTTGGTTTTAAAATGTCACGGAGCAAAAATTGCGCCACTACTCAATCCGATGGCATAAATTGGTATAAACATTAAATTATATAAAAATTATTCTCCGATCAAATTTCAATAGCTATTATTCGCGGATCAAATTGAATGATGTCTATTATGATTTATGGGATCATTCAAATAACTCGAAAATCGAAATGCTAAGTACGATAACGCTACTTTTAGCGGCTAAGAAGTTATTTTTATTAGCCGTTTGGCCTATCGAAAGGCTTTAAAGTTCTATTAGTTCTGGCCCTTAGGGTGCAGTAGTAAAATCTAGAGCTATTTGGCTTGGCGCTAAATTGTCACAAAACAGAAATTACGTCATCACCTAGTCAGATCACATAAATTAAATTTCAGATTTAATTTCAACCCGCAGTTGAAGGTTGATGGCGTTTCTGAACTGGATCTGATATCATCCAAATAACTTTCGATTGACCACCTGACCATTGGAGTAGGTTAAATTTGTCTATGTTCTTAATTTAAGCAATGTGTGATGAAGTCATCGCATGAGCAATGCATTATTTAACGGACGTTCCCGGTGAACTGTCAGATGAAATCATCGCAAGATTGATTTTTGGCTAGATTCTAAATCAAAGCGTGGAGTGTCGTTTTAAGCAATAACAACTATTATTAGGCCTGTAATTCTTCTTACCAAAACCCTTCAACGTCCGAAGGCTTTAATTCAGCACTCCATGCTGTGATAGGCGTTCTTGTCAAGTGCAATCACGTGAAAGAGTCTATTCCCTATGTTCGCCATTGAGAGATAAGCCTAATTAGAAGGAAGTAGGCCTGATAAGGGAATGGGTCATAAAAACTTACTTTGTCACATGCGAATCATTTCTGTCTGAACTTGCTCAAGTTGAGCCCTAGACTCTCAAGATGGAAGGGGCTTGAAGACGGGCGTCATAGCTTACATCACTGACGCGTTGCAAGTCTGCACCGTATAATATATTTAATCTCACTGCGGGAATACTTGATTTAAGGCGGTAGTATAAACGTCATGGAATCTCACATAGTTCTTTTCGTTAATGTCAGGAGATATGGGTCGGAGGGCTAAAGTAAATATAAATTTAAATAACGTCGAAATTAAAACTGGGATTATATCTATAACCGCCCAACCCAACGTTGCACGAAAGCCTGATTTTGTGCATGCACGGAAAACATATAGATCTCAGTGGCGATTTTAACGTCGCAGCTTCACTGACGTCATCTCGCCTCTTGCAATCTATTTCGCGCGTGCATGAAATTGCGGTTTTATTATATGCGTCGAATTTTGCACTTAGTCTTAATTTACTTGATCCTAAATTATTTAAGGCTTACGCGAACCATGTCTTTTTGCTTTACAATGTCTTTTTGCCTTACAATGTCTTTTTGCTTTACAATGTCTTTTTGCTTTGCAATGTCTTTTTGCTTTACAATGTCTTTTTGCTTTACAATGTCTTTTTGCTTTACAATGTCTTTTCGCTTTACAATGTCTTTTTGCTTTACAATGTCTTTTTGCTTTACAATGCCTTTTTGCTTTTGGCGTCACCCTGTGGCATTGCCCGAGATATACTTAATACACTTGTAATTATTCGTTTAGTACTAGTGCTAGACGGTGAGTCACCTTGAGCATCATGAGCCGCTAAGTTAATCGTGCACCGTGATCGAAAAAAATCTGATTCTCTAGGTTCGATAACAATTGATAAAATTGCGTTAAATTTTAAGCAGTTGTATTCAAATAAACATCAGCAAGTAATGCTAAACGCCGCATCTCTATTCGACGCGCGTAATAAAGCACAGTGGGCACAGCGGGTTCTCAAAATCCTCTCGAAGTGTTGACTATTGGCATCGACTCGAGCGCGCAGACCTTCGCAACTGCCTCTAAACGGTATCGATAACGCGCTTATCGAGCGCGTTCAACATATTTGCGTTCACTGCAGCATTCTTGTTTTTCACAATTCATGGCGCATTACAGGGTTGCTATACAGAACTTCAGAAGTCCACCCAATTTATTACATGATTGGTGACAAGGTTGTTGACGGTATAATGGTTTGAATGTCCTTCGTCAGATGTTCCACAACTTAAAGTGAGGTAGCGATGCATTATCGTCGCAACAAGCTATCAATCAATCGATATTTTATTTAAAATCTAGGCTTGCAAAAACATGAGAATAGTCATAACAAGTGTTCACTACTCTGATCTACAGACTTCGGGTGCGACCCACTACATGTAGAAGCGCTGGAGTTGCCCGGGCTATGCACGCACTACGGGTGGGTCTGAATAATGAAGGGCGTCAACTTGTTTCTGTTAGCATTGTGACCGAAATTTTATCAGCGTTATTTCTTTATTAAAAGTTATGAATTTCAGATAAATATATAACAATATTAACAACGCTATGCTTGGTTTCTAGCGCTAGAGGATCGGTTTTATTGGATTACGGTGTAAAACCTAGCTGACGACCAGCAGGCCCAACATGCCCAGCAGTGACGTCATCCCAGCCCTGGCGACATAACGGATCATCAACGCTAGCACTCTAGCCTCTCTAAGGGTCTTTTTCCACTGTGCATATTTTGAATGCAAAAATTGCATGCAATTTTGCATGCAACCGTGCTAAGAAAATTACAATGTAGAATGTCCTTAACTGGGTTTCATGCAAGCCGTGCATTAAATCTAGTTAAGGAACAAACCGTGAATGAAACCCAGTATAGGAAATCGTTGTCAAGACAACGGTCGTCCGTCCGCCTTAACACGGTTACGTGCAAAATTACATACAAAATTATATAAAAAATATGCATGGTTGAACCCTAACACTAGTCTACCGCTCAATTTAACAAGTGGCTTTGTGCGTGATAAAATTTATTACCTTCCAAGATCTCTCTCAAGATGATCTCCTTTTCAGATAGTTATGATTTGCGATGGGCGGCCTATCGGAAGAGATGAAGGACATTTACATGCTCAGGCCCACACTGCCGTCCTGTCGTAGCCTAAGCTTCACTATTTAAAGGCAGCGCGCGGTGAGAATTTTCATTAAGGAATGAAACTTAAGAATGTACATGTACATGTACATGTACATGTACGTTTGACGTTCATCCGTAACCTATGTAAGAAAGCCTCCTCTAAGAAAAAGAGACATGTTGATGTGTTTCTTTGATGTAGCGCAAGCTGAAAATTAAGTATTTAGTTGGCGTCTGGAAGGGCATCCTGCGGTCAAAACCCAGCTCTATGCCGTCGTCATCAGGGCCAGTGTGAAAACACGGACATTAACAGACTAGGCTACAGCAACACGATTAGTGCAGTTAAATATTGAATGCCAGTTATTTCATAAAACTAGACATTAAATTACATAAACATCTAACAAGCAGCCGTACACTATTAAGATAAAAGTAATGTCATAACGCGTAATAATCTCATCTACAATAGCTGAATTGTGTTGTCATTTGTTGTGCTGCGATCCTTGTTATAATTTGATTGCAATTTTTCGCGACTAACTTTTCAAGCATACGTGTATAAAGCTGAATTCAGCAACGAATTAAACACTGATTTTGCAACAAAATAATGATTCAGTCTCGTCGGTCCATTAGCAAAACATTAGATCTTTTGCAAGACTAATTCCCAACTAAAGTTCATTAGACAATGAACACTAGATTTTTAACGTAATTCTTAATTTTGATTATACGCCTCAATTTTGATTAAGCATACATCAATAGATTTCGTATAAAACACGTGTGGCACGGACAAAATTCTCTTTCTATAATAAACGAGTCAGTCTTGACTCGATCAAAATTTTACAACGTCAGTTACAATATTATTTTGGTCAGGAAATGCATTCTTCTAGTTAAAATCCGTATTGCAACGCGTTGTATTGTTGCCTGTAAATTCAAGCTAAGTTTCCGATAGTCGTAATTAGTATTGACCATTGGACGATCAGCCTACAGGGGCGATAGCGAATCCAAATGCCTACGTACGTTAGGTCCCCAATGTCGTCCCTGGACGCCGAAACGGACTCTAAACTCATTATTCTTATTATTATTATTGCGTAATAACAAAACCACAAACCGCATTTAAGTCAGCATGGATGCGGGCTATGGCATTTCATTAACTGAAAGATTTATAAAATGATATGAAATGAAATAATATGACCACATAGTACTCATACATTTTGTCGCCTATGCCAGACAAGATCAAAGATGCTGCAGAAAGTCTCATATGATGTTTTGTTTAGGAGTTTCCTTTCAAGGCGCGGATGAATAGAACAGTCACAACAACAAGACAGCTCTCTCTCAGTGCAAGCAAGAACGAGTTTCAAGGTCCAGCCAGAATAAAGCGCGCCTATAGCTATCCACCGGTACATGAAATCTACACGATTATAGTTAGAGTGACATTATGTTATTGATCGAATGCAACATTAGGTGATACTGTTGTTGTGTTGTGTTGTTGTTGTAATTGTAGCCCCTTGAGGGCAAAGTGATTCCCCATTGCATCAGCTAATGTTAGCTGGTGGTGGTTCCACCATAGACCGGTAGGCATCGTAGAAACACTTGTGGCTGACGAATGTAAACCACCTTTGCCACAGGGTGCACGAAGTGACCGCTGCCGGGATTCTAACCGACGCGCTGTCGCTGTCAAACCCGTAATCCGAGCTCCGTGGAGTGCTCAACACCATGGGCGCAGTGCTCAACATCATGGGCGCAGTGCTCAGAGCCATACGCACAAGTATCCCTTTCCGCGCAAGGTACATGACGCACATAGGCCTACACTTTAATTCATCACCTCTAATACTAACTTAGACAACAGCCAATTAAATCATTCCGTGATTTTTTTATATAGGCTTAATTTTATAGCAGTTCAATGAATTTTGATGCCAAATATAGGCCCATTTTAATGAGTACCGTAGAGAATTGCCAGAAATTGTCAGGCTTGGATGCTGATTACTTGTTCAAGGATCAGAGCTGAATCGGTCACGGCTATATCCCATCAGGCCAGGCACGAATAAGCAGAGGCGGCGCTACGGTGGGGATAAGCGGGACATACACCCTCAACTCATAAAGTTGCCCCCCCCACTAGCTCTTCCACCTTTGTAGGTGCCTCCTGTGTTAAGTCAGTGTTGTCATGATTTTTAAACCCTCCCCAACTCAGAAAGTTAATCCTCCGACTTTTTTGCAGTGGAAAAATCTTTTTTGAGTGTGTCGAAAGGCGATACAGACATTTCTGTCAGCACCCCC
>JAQIWG010009567.1:0-10544 GCA_034695025.1 Chamaedrilus cognettii
GCGATTCGAAGCTCCTCATTGCCCAGGCGCAGGCCGAGGTTTGCGCAGGGCAGCGCGTGCAGCCAGGAGCCGGAGCCGGATTGTGTAATGACACCAAAACATTAAAGAAGGGACTTAGCGTCCCTGTAAGAGAAAACTATAACATCCTAGTAAAACAATATTTTAATTAATGAGAAAAAAACTTAATGAAAAAGAAACTGTTAAGGAATTTCATATCGCCTACAGTGTATTACTAAGCTATAGTATACAGCCATAACTAAGAGGCTCTGTTTTTGGAACACGTTGTACATGTAGTTGTAGTAGTGTGTGGGTGGGGGTGGGGGACAGACCGATTTGCCGAAAACTGATTCGCCGAATTCACGAAATCAAAATGCGATCGATTTACTGAAATAAAGACACGAAAATTTGACCGTTTTGCGGAGGATTAGATTTGGGGTGTAAATCGAAATGGGTAACAACAACACAGCATATTATAACATATGTACCTAAAACACGACCATTCACTTAAGGTTAGCGCCCCTTTGGGGTTAGCAAGTTATGATTACGGTACCGCTATGGTTATAGCTAGGTTTGGTTCAGGGTTAGGTTACGTTTTGGGTTAGATTTAGGATTAAGATTTGATGTCACATTTTGAGCAATAATGAGGGAGCTTGGCGAAAAGTGTTTTTCGGCAATTCGGTCCCATTTTGTCGAACTGCCTTTTCGGCAATTCGGCTTTCGGCAAATAGCTTACATCGTGCTAAATCGCAAATCGCGCGGACGCAGGCGAAATTTAATATTGCATTTTACGTCTTAATGAAAACTTAACACTAGCCTAACCAGACAGCAAGCTGAAGCCAAACCCGCTAGCTTTCATAATCAATTTGCAGCAGCTGCGCATCCAATAGAATCAAGATTTTTAAACACAAATAGCTCAACGCCTAATAACAAGAAACCAATTTTCTGTCATTTGACGGAACGGATTTGATGAATAGATGATTTCCAATGATCCTGACGGCTTAAATATTCCACTCACTCGCTTCGAGCATGACCTATCACGTGACCGCTGCACTCATTGAACCGAGCGGAGAATACAGTCGGCGGTTAAATGACCCGAGCAGCAGTGCAGTAGAGGAGGCTGCGGACAGCAATTAACAGGCAGGCAGGCCTGTTTGGCAGTGCCTGCCTGCCTGCCCGCCTGTCCGCCTACCCGCCTGCCTGCTTGCCTGCCTGTCTGCTTGCCTGCCTGCCATACACATCTCAGCAAGTAGCCCAGGCTACTGCCAGCATCGGACTCTGTCTCAATGAAAAATTGCCGCTACGCAGCTCTTCAATTAAAGCTATAGTTTTTATCCTTCTCATATCTTTATCCCGGCCTGCGAACCCCGACTGCAAGCCGTTCCTGCGGGCTCTGTCTGCGAGTCCAGCCTGCGAGCCCTTAGGGCGAGCCCTTCCTGCGAGCCCCGGCCTGCACCGGTGGTAGTGGTGGGAGGGCAGAATAACCGCCAAACGGAATATGTGGGTTCGGTTAGGGTTAGGGTTAGGGTTGGGGTAAGGGTTGGGTTGTTCCTTTTGGCGGTTGTTCCGTTTGGCGGTTATTCCGTTTGGCGGTTATTCCGTTTGGCGGTTGTTCCTTTTGGGGGCTACTCAATTCCCGTAATGGTTCCGTAGCGCTACGCTGTGGGAGGGGACACAGGTTACGTAACGCTACCCTATGAGAGTGGACACTGGTTACGTAGCGCTACCCTATGAGAGGGGACACTGGTTACGTTGCGCTACTCTATGTGAGTGGACACTGGTTGCGTAGCGCCACGCTATAGGCGCGCGGAGAGTGCAGTGCTGCGCGGCTCAACACGCGAGCGGCGCGCCAAGGACGCTACGCGCACAGAACATTCGCAAAACGTCAGACTGAGACGAACACATAACAGGTCGGGAGTCCGGTATTCTGCGAAAGTGTGAGGCGCGAAAGTGTGAAAGTCCGCCACGTGTAAACAGCGAAAGTCGTAGCCGCGAAAGGCACAAACGAAAGAAGGGTATTATGCAAATGGCGAAAGTTAGTAGACAATCATGTAGCTGTAGGCCTAGACGTCTGAGTTAATTCCTCCAGCGGCAGCTAGTTGGGCTTAATGTGGGTCGACGTGACTTGCTGTCAACAATTACTGTTAGCGAATTCTATAATTAAAATTGCCTGCAGTTTTCTTTGAAAAACGATGTAAACAGGTTTATGGCTAATAATCTAATGCTCTAGTCAAAGAGGCCCGCCAAATCATTAGTAGAAGTTTACACTTACATATATTGACGAGTTTAGTCAATTACAGCATTTTAGGAGTCGTACAATTATTTACAGAGAGAAATATGCAAATGTTTTGGGAACAATTATTATTAGAATGTGAATTTCTTTTAATATTAACATGACTGTATTTTAAAATTAAATTTGAATTCAATTAAAATTCTAAATGTTAAACAGCGAAAATGACATGAAGGACATTTTTGAAGCAATATTATTATAAATTTTAGGGTTTTATCTAAAAGTCAAATACAGCAAATATAACATTGAGCCTAAACTTATACCTGAGCACTTGTACACTATGAACATAAATCTTTATTATAAATTCTGAAATTCTATTAGAATTTATAACCATTATAAAATTGAATTCCAATTTAATTTGAAGTCAAAATGTCAAGCAGCGAAAATACGATGATGTAAATTTTTGAAGCATTTTTATTACAAATTTTAAGGTTATTCTTCAAGAAAAATACTGCGAATATAACATGGAGCGTAAGATTAGATCTGAGCACTTGTACATTATGAACACGAATGTTTATTACAATTTGGAAAAAGAAGATTCTATTATAATTCGAAATGAAGTTAAAGGTTTAAAGTTGCGAGAATAAAATGAAGAAAATTTTTGAAGCTATTTTACTCTATTTTGTAAGGTCACTTCTTAAAAGTTAAAACAACCAAGATAAGATAGAGCTTAAGCACTTGTCTTAGCGCTTGTACAACATTGACATGAATTTTTCTTAATAATTTGGAAAAACATTGTGAAATTGTAGTCTAATTTGAAAAGAAGTTAATAATGTCAAGTAGCGAAAATAACAAAAAGCTCAATTTGTGAAAATATTGTGAAAACAGTTACTGATAATTTGTTTATGCAAGATTCATCACTACAAAATCATTTGACACAGATGACTTTGAGGCCTCGTAGACGCATCATGGTCATGCCTTCATCAGCATTTTTGAATCAATATCGATCACTCTCCTAGATGACCGATTGTTGTTTGATTAATATAGAATTTAGTCCATCATTTGAATCGCCACTAGCAGGCCTAAGGAAATGAGCCTTGCGCTGAAGATAAGATTGATATCAGTTTGATTTACGATATTGGAAAGTTCATACGTCTCAAGAACAAGTCGACCTCAGCAGCTAGGCACTCACCTACACCCCGAGAAATCTGAGAGAAATCTTTCCGTTTTTAATTATTCTGGTTGCCCGTTCAAAGGGCGTTAGAATTGACCAGCGAAGTTGTGTCGGCTGCCTCTGCTTCTTCAGGCATCTAAACAGCTACTTGAGACAATTCTTCACCGCTCGCTACAGCTGCAGCATCCACTATATCGCCTTGTAGGGAACCATACGTTCTTATCCTCCATTTATAATTTCTTTAACAATTTGTTCTGGATTGATTGCCGGAATGAAGGCTAATCCGAAGACGGTGTGCTAATTGTGGCCTTCCCAATTATTAATACGTTTTGGCAGGGAAAGCCTAGTCATGCTCTGTAGCATAGGCGGTGCTGCAGGAGAGGGGGCAGAGGAGACAATCGGAGATATGCCCCCGCCCCCCCCCCCCCCAATGTGAGCGTTTGGATATGTCAATCACATTTATTTCATCAAGACTTTGTTTTTCACATAATTTGACAAGGTCCCCTGCTACGGCGAAAGTTAATCACCCAAACTAGCTCCCATTCTTTCAGTAGGCCTACTTTAGTGTGGTCAAAGTTTTGAGTGCAGGATAGGCCGCAGCTTTAAACGTTCCCTTACTACTCCCCCCCCCTTCCCTACCCGTTGGTTGCAACTGGGCGGTACGTTCAGACACCTACATGTACAATTTTGAGCTTGATAGGCATACATTATAGCCTCTCTCTCACGTTTTCTTTGGCTTCAATTAACCCTCCAGGAAATAAAATACTAGCACCGCAACTGTGCTGTAGGCTAATAGCAACAAAGGTAGTGTATGTAGTCGCAGACTGAAAGTCTCGACCGGGCGAAGAAGGGGGGGGGGCGGGAGGAGAGTGGTTGGCGGATGTTGATGAATTTTTAGATAACACGAAATCGAAATAAGATGCATTCCTTCACGGACAATTGCAATTTTTTTGTGTCAATGATTACATCGCAGTGCAATAAAGGACATTTCAATTTAAGACTTAAGCTGCGTTTCAATGCTTGACTGCGTCCCATGCAAAACTACCTAAACCTGAACAAGGGACCTAACATTTTAATGATTAGTTAGCCAGATCTAAAAAAAATAATGTAAGAAAACTAAGATCCACACATTTATTTATATAGCCATGATAATTAATCTTAGTATAAATGTAGCATTAACCCATTATGTACGACTGTGCGGGTGTGCACGATGGCTTGGAATTCATTTTTTGGTTCAAAAATGAGGTATTTCAGAATCACTAGATCATTTTTGAAGCAGCAACAAGGGGGACCGAGCCTCCATTCGGACGTTAACTCCTGGGCCGCAGCAGGTATCCATAGAGGTAGACAATTAAAACAAAAACAAACAGTGACAGCAGGGTCTGCTGCCACTCTGCAGAGTCGTTAAGCAGGTTGGCCTAACTGTTAGCCTTAATCGTTGCTCAATCAGCTAAATCCTGATAATTACTCTAAGTGTCAGCTATAGTGGTGTTGTGTCTCTGCAGTGCAGCTATAGTACATGACGTTCCTTGTAAGCATCATAGCCGATCTATAACAGGGTATGCTGCTTTACAATATTTACTCTGAAGCTGTAGCACAGTCGAGTTGGATAAACTCTTGCTATTTTTATTATGATCACTAGCCTATGCCGGTAATTTGCGAAATATTTCACGGTGAACTTTCGCTGTTTACACGTGGCGGATTTTCGCCTTTCGCACCTCGCACTTTCGCATAATACCGGACTCCAATAGATCGAGCCGGCCGGTGTCCGACACCGGCTTACAGGCTACAGGCTACAAGGCTGCGTCAAACAAGGATACACACGACTGCATGACACACGGATACACACGCGGCTGCGTCAAACATGGATACATGCGGCCGCGCAGTGCTGGAGAATACTAACATGCTATAGAGCTTATAGTGCGGCATGATAGATAACCTATAGGTCGCTTATGCGACGCCATGTTTATCATTTTAGCAATGCGTATTTTGATGATGGCAATTTCAAAGCAAGATTGATGTTGTCGCTTAATTTTCATGAAATTGACCCAGTCGACGCGTAATTGAGTTAGAACCTACATAGGCCTGCATGATGTAGTCTATAGCATACAGTGCATGGTACATACAAAGTACATTGCTTAGGTTTTGAAAAACTGACAAGCCGGTAAGATAGAACATAAGATTTTTTTTTAAAAGCCTAATTTAATCAAGATCACTGGCGTGAATTCGAAAATTCATTTTTTATGATAAATTGATTAACTGCATAACGCTTAATTCACTATTATTTAGTTCAAATCGAAAGCCCCCCCCCCTTTATCTCGGCCGAAGAAACATTCTTGTGCGCTGAGTTTGGCCGCCTGCCTTTTCTGACTTTTCATTCCCCCACCTCAGTTCCCCCCTCCCCCCATGATGCTATGTTTCTGACACAGAATATGTAAACGGAGAGAGAATCATTGACTTTTGAGATAGTAAGCTAGCAAAAAGCTTCGCCCTACCACCAAAGCCCCAGCCCCCAACCGCTCGTGGGCCCTTCAGGGAAGGAAAAATTATTCCATCAATACTCTCCCTTCCCCGTTTACAGATTATCCTCGATCCTCGACACCTTGCCTCTAGTTGACGCAACCCCCCTTCTAACCCCCCGCATCCAAATCCCCCTCCCCTGTCAACAAAAAGAAAATTCCCGCCTCATATTCGCTGATGCGAGTCCTGGCGTCATGCACTAGTATAATCCTAGATCTGTCCTAGATGCGCTAGTACCTCCCAGATCTGTCTTATGTGCGGTAGTGTCTTCTAGATTTGTCCTAGGTGCTCTAGTGTCTCCTAGATCTGTCTTAGGTGCGATGGTGTCTTCTAGATCTGTCCTATAGTGCGCTAGTGTCTCCTAGATCTGTCCTAGATGTGCTAGGTCGTTCCCAGCGCCCGCGCGGTGTACGCGAGCTGTAACCCGGGGGGTCCTTACCGCAGACACCTCGCCCGAGGATATGCTGGGTTCGCTGGTGCAATATAATGCAATATTTACTTGTCTGCGACTTAGCGGCCGCATCCGGCTGGCGGCCATTACCGCAGTTACTGCGTCCGACGCTGATCGATGGCGCACGGTGCAAAGACGCCGTCATCACCATGGCATGCATGCAGTGACGTCATCCACCGGGGCGAGGTCAAGAAAATTGCGGAGTCGTGAACGAGCGTATAGGCATACTGACTGAGTGCGGCAGAGACGTTTGAAATAATGAATTCTTCGTGGTTGGCACATTTCTGCAATCTTATTAAAAAGTATTTTAGACAAGAGCTACGAAATGGTGCATATGTGATTTTTCAACTGAAATTATACAAATATGGTAGGCACCCTTGAAATCTGCAATCATTTATTTTGCATAAGGTTTTTGCAGCCACAAAATACAAAGGCTGTTAATACAAAATACAAACTATATGTTTTTGAGCATTTTATTTCGAAGCCTGTACGTGTGCAGGAGCACACGCCTCGTTGTGTGGCAGGGTGTGCGGCGACAATGAACTCGTTTGACCTAATTTATACCAAATAAAATGTTATTCTATTCCGATTAAACCTTCTTTAGAAACCTTCTTTCTTTCCTTCCTTCTTTTTCTTATTGAACGCCGTCACAAATAGCCTACACAGTAATAACTGGAAACGTGATATCTGTCAGCGTTATGATAATAAAACGAACGCACTCAAACAAGACGAAGCTCTTCAAATGGCTTTAGGACGCGTCATCCAAATCTGAGAAATGCCTAGCAAGAGGGTTTATGAGGTTGTCGTTAACTGACGCCCGGCGCGGACACGCGCTCTCGCTGCACGGTCAGCGAGGATTACCGTGCGTGCACGTACACGTGGATTATCGACGCATGCACGCGGGGTCTTACCGGTGCATGTGCGCGCAGCGTGCCAGGCGTGCGTGCACCGTGGCTGCGTGCACCGTGGCTGCGTGCACCGAGCGCACGACTGACCGTGCGTTACGAGCGCATTACGGGCGCCGCTGAATTATTGACGACGAGGATAAGACTGTGATCAGCGCCCTCGACGTAAACAAGATTTATTGCGCTAAGTCGGGCTGGCGTTAATATCGGGTCCAACAAGCGGTGCAGCGAGCGTGTCGACCATCATAATTGCTCGGGGCAACGAAAGAATCTCTGGCGCGCCTGCCAAGCGCGCGATATGTGGCAGGGTTTAGTAGTTTTCTATCATTCAGGTGAGTAGCCGCAGTCTGTTGACCAATGCCATTTATCGTGGAGTCCGCTAACCACGGTCATTGACAGAGTTCAGTTTAGCCCATACAAAATACGAGTAGCGTTACGCCTGCTGCTTATAAAACAGGCGTAGCGCACTGCTATGCCTTTCAAAAAAAGAGTCTAGACCTAGAGTGAGCCTACTCCACCATTCTTCCATTTTACCAGTAATCCTACTCCTACCTATTTCTAAATCCGAGTAGAGTTTCAAAAAATGTCGTTTTTTGGAGTACTTCTACTAAACGTATCCCTGGTCATTGATCAAGGAGTTATACATGAAATCAAAAATGTTTTGATTTCAGATTTTCGTGATAGAGCATTTACCTTAAGCATACGTGACTTTTGTCTAAAATACAGAACTACAGGTCCTGAGCGGGATTCACTTAGAACGCGCTCAAGTAGGCAATCAGTACAGGATGGTACAAAGTATGCGTGCAAGTAGTTAACACAAATTTGCTGAGATAAAAACGCATGCAGTAAAAGATAGTCGCTATACTGGTGACAATTACGCAGTAAAGATTGAAGATTGTTACTAAAAACAGCACCAAGTTAAAAACAAAGGAGCTTAAAAATCACAAGAAAGATTTCCATGAAGTCTGTTTACCACTGTCATTGATCAAGGGGTCTTCTGACCACAGCCATTGATCAGCGCACATAAACAACGTAGCTCGCCCGTGCTGGTTGCGCTCATGAAGCCTCGCAGAGGATGCTCGCGTGATTGCAAGAGATCAGTGACTGGACACGATGCTGGGACACATTAGCAAGTCGTGAGGTCTCCGTGACTGCGCATGCGCGTGCGCATGCGCAGTGCGTTGGTTGCAATCAGCGCGTAATGGCGTCCACGCCAGCGGCACTGCCTGGTGGCGCAGCGCTTCATCAGACCAGGGACAGTGCGGGGCAGCGTGGAGCCTCGCAGTGCTGCGCGGGGCAGCGCGGGACAGCGCAGAGGGGGGGGGGTGTGGAGCCTTTGAAGTGACGCGTGTTGGAACCATGACCGACTAACTGCGTCCTGAGACCCTCTGTGTATCGCGCAGCGAGTCACTGGGGCTCTGACCGCGCTGTACTGTGACTCGTTTTCTCTCACTGATACTGCGTCAACGCCGCATTTGGCTGTATGACCTTCAATGCAACACTGAAACTGCGACCGCGTTCAGCGAGTGAGCAACTACGTGGGCGCGCCGTGCGCGCTTTCAAATGTGACCGCACTGCGATGAGTCGATGATGTGACGTCTCTGCTCGTGACTGACGATGGGACCCGCCGTCTGTGCACGCCGTGGGCCGTGCCCTCCCTGAGTGGTGACGGACGATGAAGAGCGGACTGCGGGTCCGCCTCGGCCGCGCTGCAGGGTCCCCGGTGGGCGGGGGGCGTGCTGCAGGGGCCCGAGAGCGCGGGGGGCTCGTCTGCGCGCTGTGCGTATGTGCGGCAGCATCGCTCTGTCAACTCGTTGCGGCAGGTACTCATATATAGTCCGCATATATGTTGTATGACATGTTTAATATACGAGCTATAATAACCACAGCCATTGAATGATGTGAAAATTAGAGATGCTGTCGATACACTTCAGGATCTCTTGCTATTGTTGTTATTTTGTTTCTTTCTTTGATTATTTTTTGTTGTTATTTAATTCGACTGGATCGCTCGTATTGCCTGAAGTTACATGATCCCATACATGTATTTAAGCCCACGAGAATTCGACTCCAAAATGCTGATATTCATTGAGAGAAACTGATTTCATGCAGAAGCACGCACCGCTCAGCATCAAAAGTCGCGAACGACAGCTGATATGGTCTAACATACTGCGTTGCCTGCAGGCTAGGCTTGTCAGTAGACGTTTGCGGTTTATATCGACTTAAATTTCGTGATCAAGCTGGTTTTAGACTGATCGTACAAACCCAAACACTCATACGTGTGAATAGATCAGAATTATACTCTAAGCATTTAGTCCATTTAGTACATACGCAGAAACTGACGAAATTTGATTATGATCTACCCTTGTGAGTAAACAAGCTGATGCCCTCCTCCTCCCCCCACGTCAACCGTGGCTATAAGGGCGATACATCAGTTTGAAGATAATTATAATGGCTCGTAAGTTGGGACTTCCAAATTTTACATTTAAAGCTTCAGTAATTTTAAGCGTAATTATAATTACCAACTATCCTTATTTACAGGACATACACTAACAGAGTTAAGCTTTGATGCTCATCAAACGGGACATTTTGTCCAATTAGTCGACTGCTGCCTCCTTTACAATTTTTTGCAGGGAATTCATTCTTCACGTCGATAAGCATGAAATATCTTCTTCAGTTTTTACAATTTCCGTCAACATTCGGTTTCTTCACTTCAGCAAACAAGCAAACAGGAAAACACTGAAATGACAAAATGTTGTAATTACTGTTTACCTTGAAAACAAGGTGTGTGACGCTCAGCAAATTGCATGAACGCCTTTACAGCAACTAGTGAGATATTTTACATTGCTAGATTTAAATTGCGAGCGGACATAGCTGGCTTTTATTTGGCGTATTGATCAAGAATCTGCTCGCGAAAGTGACTAAGTTATAGGCCATCAAAGTTGAGTCAGTTTAATGGCCAGCCCCGTAGGTCTACATGTAGGTCTACATGTAGACCTACACCTACAGCTGTACATGTACAATTGTACATGTAGGTCTATGCCTATCACCAACGCCGACTGTCGTTGACTCGCTGCCGCTGCGAAGTGTGATATAGTATTGACGAATGTTAGAAGAACATATTGATTCTATTAAGGAGCATTTTAATGGTGTCCGCATGAGTTCAATCAGTTTGAAAACCTCCTGAGTCCCCATCCTCCCCAAAAAAATCGACCTACACTTTGACTACCCTCCTTCACATCCCAAAGAGTACGATTTGGCTCATCCCCC
>JAQIWG010009568.1:0-10544 GCA_034695025.1 Chamaedrilus cognettii
CGCTTCTCTGATATACATGAGACTCAGGTACTAAAGCGATTCGCGAATTCACGAGATTCAGAATATCACAAATATTTAGATTTAATCCAAATAGTTTATTGACTGTACACTGTACATATGGGCCCACGGTTGCTTGTGATTGTGAGAAAGATAGGCGCGTGGGTCTAATAGTATAGTATACTATATATGGGTTATGAATACGCGTCTATTCAGTTGAGTATCATGCTGTCAATAAAGTCGGCCATGTCTGCTGTAATGGTTAAAAATTATAATTTGCAACCTTTATGCACTTCTACAGTCAGCTCGAACGTGAACTGTCTTGTTTTTCAAAGGAAATAATGATAATTAATGCGTCATCTCCATGTTTTTCTGCTTCCTAAAGTGAAAAAACTGAATTTGATTGACATCGTGAGAACTGAAGATATATCATGCTCATCAACAGGGATAACCTTAGTAGGAATAGTACTCCAAAGACGAAGTTTTTGAAACTCTACTCGAATTTAGAATGGGTAAGAGTAGCATTACTCGGAAAATGGACGACGGTGGAGTAAGCCTACTCTAGGTCTACGCCATTTTTGAAAGGCATTGGAGTGCACTACTCCTGTTTTATAAACAGCAGGCGTAACGTTACTCTTATTTTGTAAGGGCTAATGTGAACTCTGCTCATCAACACAAAGAATGATTTCACTGTTAAAATTTTGATGGAAGAAACTTCAGTCATAATGATCAGTTTGCAGAGCGTCAAAGTGTAAACCTGTCAGAGGCTGTCCACTAAAAACTGATGTTTGTAGGAAGTATTGTTACGCGTAAATTAAGCTTCAAAGTTAACATTTTACAGCCATGTGTATGTAGCTACTTTTTTGAGCTTTAAATCAAAATATCCTACACAATATTTGTCGCCAAACTGCCAAAGTTATACACCTGCGAAGTTGGATCTTTTTTATGGCCCTCCGTGTATTTTGTTACTCGATTCAGTGACAACATATCACATCAATATTTACAACAATCATTCATACGACAGGCTACATTAAAAAAATTATCATTAATATAATTTTACTAGAATAATCTTTCTGATCTTGACAACAGTTTCTATTACATAAACCAAATCTGAAATGATAGCCGCAGGCTAAAATGGATAAAATTAAGCTAATCAAAAGTTGAATTAATCGAGTGCATGCGCAATTGGATCATGAAACCAATCAAATCAAACTTACAATAAATTATGCACACATGCACACCATTCCCCTGCAATTCTGAAAAAACGGGAATTGGCTTACAGTCCAGAGCTCCCCGGGAGTGTCGTGCAAGACCCGTCTAAAGAAGGGGAAGCGATGTCTACATTTGCTTGGTCCCGAGACACTAAACCGGACGTAGTTTTTGATATCACACAGGGTCTCAGAACTATAAAAAAAAACCGACACCTGGGGCCATTGAATTTGAACTGTAGTACAAATATAGAAAGAAACTCATTCAAGCTGAGCGGCACACAAAAAAAGGATTGTCAGAGGTAGCATTATTATGAAATTAGTTTTAATCTATGCGGCTGCAAAAACCAGCGGGGATCCGCTTGATTCTAGACAGTCCATTGGGCCCACCTAATAGTCCATGCCGCCTTTTCCCCGCCCGATGACAATCCCCTTATTTGATGCCGTGCGCGCGAGCAGCTGTATTGCTGGCGTAGCCATTCTAGACCTGATATACTTGTCCAAATTCTTTGCCTGGGGCCCAAATGATATATCACGTAGACCTATGTGCAACGAATGCTGTAGAGTACCGCATAGCAACTCAGTGATGCTCTCATTAAGCTTAGTTGGCGCAGCTGTGCAACTTTTTGCGAAAGTTTTAGAGGAGTGTGGAAATTTGGCAACAGTTTGGCAGGGGGTGCTGGCTAGTGAAGTTTGTGTGAACTAACAATGATTCGAATATTTAGTCATAGGTCTAAATCTGATTTGCACATCCTAAACATATCTTGCAATCATAACCCTCCTCCCCCCCTCTCCCCTCCCCTCCCCCCCCCCCCCAATGTTCTCGAAATCCGATGTTGAACACCGAATGCACGCTTCTCGTGTGCTTCAACGAACATCGATGTTCCCGTGTAATGCAACCTGCAGTTTCGCCTGTTCATGTTTCATTCGTTGTCGTGTTCCGAACACGTGTGTTCTCGGACCGTCCTCCGGTAACACGTGTGTTGCGTCAAACACTCAAATGACTCAATGTAACTCCACCTTTAGTTCGCCAGGCCCGTAGCATGCGGGGGGGGGGGACAGAAGGTGCATTGCCCCCCCTGTTCTCAGAAAAGTCAACATTAGCCTCTGCTGTTTACTGTTCTGCTCTAAAAAATCTGCCCCCTTGCTAAAATTCCTGCCATCCAGCCCCCCTCCCCCCTCCGCTGAATTGGTTCGCCCAACCATGAAGAATTCTAGCTTCTCTGTAGCGTAGATTGCATAACTGACCTATTTGCTCGCCAGAGGAAGAATGTTCGCTAATGAAACTAAAACGTCGAAATGTGTGTCTACTTAATTAAAGTCATAATGTCTGAAGTCATAATTAGAATTTTATCACAATGTCTTTAGCAATTTGCGATCGCTTCGCGATTTTGGACGTTGAAGACTGGACGTTAACTCGATAACTATACGTCAAATGACAAAAGATAAATAATCGTAGCTCATCCAGTGTGGTCTGCACCCCATAGTTCAAATTTGTAAATGCTTTGCAGCTCATCAAGCACTTTCATTCGTTTGTCGACTGACAAACAATTGAAATAATCCACTATCAAACGCTGTGTGATCTCTCGTGCCTCTTGCAGGGATGTCGAATTCTGGATTGAGTTAGCGATCAAAACCACTGCAAAAGTTTACGACAAGGTTATACAATAGGCAATACAATGCAATTCTATTTTACCAATAAGCCAACGCCTAGCTTGTTGTTTATTATTTTTACCTGAATTTTGACTACTCGTTTAGTCAAAGATATACAGGGTGAGTCATAAAAAAACGTACCCCTAGCGATATCGCGATAACTTCTCCAAATTATAATATTGTGGCCTAATTTTTGCAGGATTTGTAGCTGAGATAATTTGACACACACTCTAAAATTTGCTAAAAGAAATTCGATTTCGTTCAGACGTTATGATACTTTTTAGAAAAAATCAAAAAGTCACTTGAACCAAGGCAATGAAACCTATTTAAAGTGCTACAGAGCTTAGACGATCTGATTTCCTGTGTATTATTTGGTGGCCTTAAATAAGACCGATTTTCGTTAGTCGTCAATCTAAAGCTGGTGTTCAAAGTGATCGCCATCTGCCACACGTCCGAAGCCTCTTTCAGAATGCAACCACTGCGTTGTCAATCGGATCCTGCGGCAAGTCATCCCAGATCGCTTCCAGTACCACTTTCAGTTCCGCCTTGGTCTTTGGCTCGGGTTTGGTGCCTGGTACTTATCAAGCATGGCCCTCCACACATGGTAATCAAGTGGATTTAGGTCTGTGGAGTTGGGAGGCCACTCGTCTTTCTTGATGACATCCGAACAGTTCTGATCCAGCCAATCCTGTGCCTGGCGGGCGGCATGGGCCGGCGCGCCATTTTGCTGAAAGATGAAGGCGGCGGGCACAACGTTGTGACATTCTTCGATCAGTAAAATCATTACACAAATCTGCCTTTTTCAGGGCCACCAAATAGTACAAAGTAACATCAGGTCGGCCAAGCTCTTGTAGCTCTTTAATTAGGCTTCATTGCCTTGGTTCAAATGATTTTTTAACTCTGTTTCGAAAAAGAATCATAACAAAGAGTAGCCTATCTGTGACATTTATTGAAAAAGTTGGTACACTGGGCATATGTTAAGATGCAAAAGAGAACTAGCTTACCTCCAGTGCATTCTATCTCATACGCAATGTGTTCCTGTTTCGTAGGTTTCAGACAATCAAGAAACAGCTTGAAGTGTGCTTGACTGCGTCGCTCTAGTATATCCAGCATCTCTCTGATTCTCTGATCTTCACTTCTCGCGGCCTTGATGCTCCGAAAGTGTTTGTAGGAAATGCACTGCTTGCTGAGCATATAATCCAAGAGCAAGGGCCCATCCAAGCAGATGTTATCCACTAGAAAGGCGCGCAGACTGCGCAGCTTGCGCTTCATATTTTCAGGCAGCGGTCTATCAGTGCTATCGTCCGCATCATCTGAACAGTAGCAACCAATGAACCCAGTCATGAAAAAGTCTCATCCAAATTCTTTAGAGCTTTGAAACCATGAAAGAAAGGTGCCTAGAAAGATGCACAGCATATACAGCTTTGTTTTATCAGTTCAGGCAGCGATTCCAAAAATGCTTTGGTCCGCATAATCAAATCAGACATTTCGGGCTTTAAAACCGAAGTTAGCGGCGGTCAGCTGATTTACAAAAGCATAAATTACCTTCATCGCCAGTGAGGCAGTTGGCGAGATGTGATTGGTGAGTGGCTCTGAGAGCGTCGAGGAAATCCTCGAAATCTCTGCACGTCAGACTGTTCCCTCAACATCTCCAGCAGAGTATCGTTCTGCTTCATGGAATATCTCTTATTCTCTTGCAAATGTTGCAAATCTGCCAGTTGGAAGTCCGTCAGTATCTGCTTGCTGATGAGCTGGTCCATCAGACCGTACCCACACTCGAGGTTGGACCGCAGCACATCTCGACGAGAATCCAAAATATAGCGAGAGACTGAGCATTGATAAACACATAAGAAGCCCTGATTTTCGAACTACGTCAAGAATTGTAGGTACGCACAAGCCAAGGAATATTAAATGCGAGCCTATGGTAAATTATCAAATTATAGTTAACTATTCCTAAGAATTTTCCTAGCCTGCTGCAGAGCAGCAAATGCTTAAATTGAAAAACGTCTACAAAAATGTCTAATAAAATATATACGGCAGCTATATTGCCATGAGTACCAACATGGAAATAGATATGCACTTAACACAAATCAATGGAATATACAAGTAGCAAGCCATGCTAATAGACTAAATTATTACCGATTAAAAAGCTAAGCGTGCAACAAAAATATAAGTTAGCACCACTCAAAACGAACGAGAACAAATTTATTTACAGTCAATGGCTGAACGCTTCTTTACTCCTGTGGACGCGCTGTTAGAAACGTGAGAGGAAGTCCCGCTGTGTGGAATGACAGAGGCAGTCTTGGTCTCTAAACATGAAGGATTGAAAACTATTATTGATTTGTATTAAATTTGCCAAATGTTGATTTCTGTACCTCGGAAACCGCAGCCTATAAAAACCATAGCGCGGTTTCCCGTAAATATTATACTCTGAAACTGTGGTTGTCTCTGCCGCCTCCTTCCATGTTTTCTTCCCCCTCCCTCTTCCAGCAAAAAAGATTTATGAACTGCGGCTTCAGTGATCACACTTAAAATATTGACATTGTGTAGCCCATGTCAGGTTTGAAGTCATGAATATCAAAGGTTGCGATCAAGGGAAGTCACTATCTGTATATTGAGGCACGTATGAAGACAGCGGGGGCTGGGCTCTTCCCCGCGGGGCAAACCAATTACAGCCGTCCAAAACTTGATTGACAGGGCCATGACCTACACACATCCAATGCAATAATTTGAAGTGATTACCTATAATTTAAATCAACTTCCGTTTTTGCTTTAAAGATCCCTCTTTCTAAAGCATTGCGAAGTTTATGCATGCTTCTAGGCGTCTATTTCTGTGGTTGCGGCTCTCGAGCGCCGTGCGCTAACAGGCAGAGCTAATATATGTGTTGAAACAAGTGAAGTTTGTGGTAAGCAACAGTTCAACAGACACACAGGAAAAGATGGATCTCTTTGACATTCGTTGAATACAGAAGATTATATATAGGCTAATACACACATGATAAGTTGCTAAAGATAAATGCTCACCTTTAGAGTTTTCCATCATATGCGCAATGAATTCCTGACCCTTAGATTTCAAACACTCCAGAAACAGCTCAAAGTGTGCTTGACTGCGTCGCTCTAGTATATCCAGCATCTCTCTGATTTTGTCGTCTTCATTTTTCGCATGCCTGATACTCGCAAGGTGTCTATAAGAAAAACATCTCTTGATTAACATTTCTTCCAAGAGCCCACTGCAGTAGATGTTGTCCACTAGAATGGTGCGCAGAGTGCGCAGCTTTTGCTTCATCTGTTCAGGCAGCGGTCTATCAGTGCTTTCATCCTCATCCTCTAAACAGTAGCATTTAAAAACAAATGAACCAGGACATGAAAAGACATGTGGGCTTATCAACTCTGATAAAGCAGCCGTTGCCGTGACCATGCATGCCGTGACGCAACTTCTATGAATAGGGCGTGATCTCAACTGTACTAACTTGGGCGTAACCCAACCACATCACAATGGTATCACAACCTCATCTCACTAACGGTAGCCTACCAGCTACAACAACCGTAGTCGACAACCGGAGAAAAACAGGAGTATAACTGAAGAAGGGACGTGCTCGAAGCAATTTGTGCGACAACCAAGGACTGTTCTATGTTTGCGATGACAGGAGATGCATCCCACCCCATCAGCATGAAAAGTCTAGTTTTGCCAAGCCCAGAAAGTTTCTGGCATAAAAAACTTCCGTCAGCACCCACCTTCCACGCCCCGGTCGTGAGTTGTGCAACGAGACGGAAACTTCAGCACCCCCCGCACGCAAGTTATCTGAAGACGATGGACGCCGATAACTATAAAATCATGCGTTACAAGCTGAAGGCCCTTCAGCAAGGCTGTTAAACACACAAGTGTCGCTAGCTGATACTCATCGTCCAGAATAATTTATAATTCTGGTTGGCGACACGAAGGGCACATGGTCGCAAAAACCCAGCTCCAATATTAACGTCTAGCCCAGTGGTGTCAAAATGGCGGCCAGCGGGCAAAATGCGGCCCGGAAGCCCCCAAAGTGCGGCCCGCCCGAAGGTCGAAATGTTAACACTGCATGCGGCCCGCGAACCCCTCAAAAGTGCGGCCCGCCGGAGGGTTAATGCGGCCCGCCACTCCTAAGGGTTGAATTTTAGCATTGCATGCTGCCCGCGACCCTAAAAAGTGCGGCCCATGGCGGCCCGCCCGAGACGTGATGCGGCCCGCGACTCTAAATATTTTTGTCTGCCCCCCTCCCCCCGCTTGTTAGATTGCAATGGAGGGGCAAAGGGTGTAGCCCGCCGCCATTGAACGGACCGCCAAGGGCCGCCGAATGCGCCTGCTAAAAAGGTTTGACACCACTGGTCTAGCCTAATGTCAACATGAACACGGCGTTACATGCCTGTAACGCTTTAGAACTGACGTAAAGAAAGATGATTATAATAATTATTATTAATATCTTAATCGTGATAACCCAATCCCCCAAGAAATCCTTTAATCCTCCTGTAATGTTGGGGTCCAAACTAACCCAAACGAGCTCTTTGGATCTCGTTTTTACATTGTTAGCGTCAACCAATTTTGACGTGAGTTCAACACGGTCAGCTGATTTAAATTGGCAGCGGTCAGCTGATTTACAAACGCATAAATTACCTTCATCAGCAGTTAAGCAGTTGGCGAGATGTGATTGATGGGTTGCTCTGAGAGCGTCGAGAAAATGCTCGTATCGCTGCACGTCAGTCTGTTGATGCAATATATCCAGCAGAGCGGCGTTCTGCTTGTAATCATTTCTTCCTATATCTTTCAATTCCATCCGCTGGTAGCCCATCAGTATTCGCTTCCCGATGACCTCTTTCATCAGGCCGTACTGACACTCGAGGTTCGATACCAGCACATCTCGACGAGCACAAAAAATGCGTCTGTAGTCTGCAAGTAGCAAAGTAGTACGATCTAGTTAACGATTAACCATGAGCGTCCAGAACTGACATATAGTGCCAGCGGTCACGCATTGTATTATAAATAAACAGCCAACAGCTAAAAGTTGACAGTTAACAAATCAAACTGAGATTAATTAATGCTCATTCACCACGGACAACATTTCATTTCTACACTTAAGATATTATCGACAAGAGGCCTCATTCACGTACATTTTGTAAGATTATCTTAAATTTAATCCTTACTAAAATTTAAAAGGACAAAATCCATTCGCCGACCGCCGTGACGTCATCGTTCTGTTCGCGCGCGACAGTTTGGAGTTTCCAATAAAAAAGATAAGATTTTCCTAAGATGCTCTTAAGACAATCTTAAGACTAAGATTCCGGTATAAGGCCCCAGAGTTATAACGCACAATTTGAAGTCAACTCATTTATGGCATGTATATAACTTCGAGCAAAAATAACGACTGTTAAACTGCAGCAAACGTAACATGAAGCCAGCAAGCATAGATGCGACATAAACAGACCGTTAAGACACATCTTACCATCCACTACCACGTACCTTTAACCGACAGATTTTTGCGCTCACTTGACTTCACATCACCCCCGAGTGATGACCATCGCTTGGTATTGTGGGAAACGTGAGGTAAAGTCTTACTCCGTGGAATGCCAGGGGAAGTCTCGCTGTGCGCATCGTGAGATGAAGTCCAGCTCTTTAGAGTGCCAGAAACTATTTCTATTTCTGAGACGCGATGGGAAATTTCGATATATGGAACGTGAGAGGTCTCCATCAATTTCTTCAAATTGCGCAGCTGGTTAATCACTTGCCACATTTGTTCCTTCGAATGTACAGTAAAACTCCTGACCATCAGACTTTCTAAAATAAAAATTCCTGAATCTTCTTCCAGAGATGCAGACTCCACCATCGTGTCAGTCTCCTGCGCAGCTAAAGCAAAGCACACAAATATTCTTTAAAAAGCATTGAGTGGCTCAAATTAGAATTTTTTTTGAAAATTCAAGCACTTGCATATATAAATAAATTTGTGTGACAATTTTTCAGAGAAGCGGCAGCGCAAGCGGCATGTCGCCCGCCGAAGTTGGAATTCCTATACGCTACTATAGGCTATATGGAATCAAGGCAAGACGTGTATAACATTTTAGACAAATTGAATAACTTTTGATCGAGGCTAGCTTATGTTAGACCTTACCAGTGGCATTTCCATTATGTTCCATTAGATCCTCTACGTGTACATGTAGGTCTTCTTGGCTTTGAAAATATGTGAGTTTCGCGGCGCCTTCTCTACAGACAACAGGCCCGTGTACATCGGCCATATCGTTGACTATTGCATTCCAAGACTTTTCGATAGCATTAGCATAAACTATGTTTGAGCACTGCAGGGCAGCTTTATAAATCAGAAAGTTTAGAATCTAGCGGGCTAAAGGTCTATTGAACGATTGTATTAATTATGTTAGCATACGCGAGGTAGGCTAACTAACTTAGCATCTAAGTTAATGTCATGGGACCCCTGTACCCGACTAACGGATACATGTATGTACATGTAGGCCCAGCCTACAACGCTTTCTCTCTATCGCTGTATCTTGAGAGTCATTGGCGATTGCGCCCTTAAGGTGTTTCACACTGGGTCGTCCGGCTGTTCTTCTCTCTATTTTCCGGTAAGAACGGTCTTGACGGGAAGACTGCCGTGATGACGCGTTTTGCGGGATGATAGGGCTTCCGGGACGACGCGACGTATCTCGTCATCTTCCCACTAGCCTCGTTGACCGTCATGTTTTTTGCACGCAATCTTCGCTTGTGCAATGACGCGTCGTCGCTTAAAACGACTTTCTTCACATCAGGTCTTCTTGCGACCGGATAATGGGTGTCTTGTGGGAAGAACGCTACTGGGAAGACGGCCTAGACGACCCAGTGTGAAGCACCTTTATACCTCCGCTGTCGTTCTGCTGTGAGTTTATCACAGCAGAACGTAATAAATAAGCTACAGCACAAATAAATAAGCTATAGCTGCAGGCTAGCTAACAGCTATCTTGGCGCGGTCTGGATATTTTAATGATTGTCAGCCTGTTTGCTGCATTCTCTTTAGGCCACGCCAATATTTTGCTCATTGTTCGACGAATTTTCTCCATTTCTGTTGAGCGCCTCGGCACGTCTCTACTCATAAGCTACTGTGATATCCACTTGCTTTTGGCTTTTTACAGGCCTACGGAGCTACGTTTAAATCTTACATGATTCAGCTGTTAAAGCTCGTAATAAACACAAAGAGTGCAGGCTAATCTATCAGACGGTACAAAATCATTGCCATAAATACCAGTAGGCCTGATAAATATGTCGCGAGCAAAGTTTTGGTCGCGAGTATCCTACTTCACCTGTACTCAAGCACTAGTGTCCTCAAGCCTCTTGTGATATGACCTAATCAACAGTGCCCATACTAGCATCTTAGCTAAGGGAGATAGGGGTAGACTAGCCTACAATGTACACCGTTGGCGTGCGGAAATGTGAAGTGATTTTCAAATTAAAGATGCCCGGGTGCGCAGTTTGAAAGTACATACGAGTTCTATTCATAAAACATTTCTAAAAAGTTTGGTTTTGGTTTAGTTAGGTTCAGGTTAGGGTTAGGGTTTGGGCTAAGTTTAGATTAAAATCTATTTATAGCATAACTGCTCCATTCGTTTGCATTTTCAAAACTCGCCGGGTGGCCCAGGAAGCCTGAAGAAATCACTAGCGTGGGCGGGGCGGGG
>JAQIWG010009569.1:0-10544 GCA_034695025.1 Chamaedrilus cognettii
TACTACGCAGTCTACTACGCAGTCTACTACGCAGTCTACTACGCAGTCTACTACGCAGTCTACTACGCAGTCTACTACGCAGTCTACTATGCAGTCTACTATTTCGGACCAGCTTCAAACTATCAAGCCAATCAAATTAATCGTTTTCTATTGGTTATAATTCGTCCAACCAACTCTCAAATATCCTTAAATACACGGTGATCCAAGTTTCTTATATCTATAATAATCCAAGTTTCTTAAATCTATAATAATCCGGAAACAAAAGCCCTAACATTTTAAAAATGAAATTCAGTTCTCTGCCTCACCGGACATCTATGTGGCAAATGTCAATCAAATCCGCCACTGCTGCTTGGCAGAAGCAGCGATTTCTTTGTCCTCGGCAGCTAGCAGTCTTCTTGCTTGACAAGCTGGTAATTACTCGTCATCAAGCGTGCAAGAAAGAAGGGGGGAGGGGCGGGGCGGAGGGGGTGTACAAAAATGAGAAAGGGAACACCAGAGAAAGGAGAAGCAGGGTGATATTAATCTTTTAATCTGCCAACTGTCTGCAGGCTAGTGCATCCATGAGGTGTGATGTAATTAATTTAGAAGTAAATCGGGAGTTACTAGTGCAAGGCATTTCATGCAGCAGTCAGCGCAGAATGTTGACTGTGAAAGAGAAGCTATTAGAGCATATAACACACGTTACAGTTACCATCAGGTAACGCGTTAGCCAATTATGTAAATAATTACTAGAATTTGAAAACAGCAATATCATCCTGTAGGATCCGCAAAATATTAGCGATTTTGTCTAGTGTTGATAAAACAAAAATAATTGGTTGACTAATTTAGTAGTTTGCTTTTTTTAATGATATTTTTACGTCTAAAAAGCAAGGAATATGGTCCACGCATAACATAGTTCTACGAGGTTTGCTTACAATACTATAGTTAAAATACTATATCACTCTGTGTAATTCAAATATTATGAGTCACAAAACGCATTACACAAATTTCCTCAAAAACTTAGCACATTAACGAAATGACAAAAAATACCTCAGCCGTCTGAGAAAAGCAAATCTTCATTCGCTACTCAGCTGCATTATGGGGGATATTTTCCCCGTCATCCTTGACTGACGGGTTGTCAACTATAGTTAGAAATAGTGCTTTACCAGCAAAGTCGACCTTGGCAGTCCTGCTGATGACGCTGACCCTAGTCTCCGGGTTGGTCGCGTTGCAGTAGTACCTGCCGACGTCTAGCCTGCTCGCCTTGTTGTGCACCTTGAGGAAGAAGAGCTGTCCACTCGGCAGCAGCATGCGGTGGGACGTGTTGTCCTCGTTCGCCGTCACCACCTAGAAACGATGAATACAGGAGATTATGATCAAGGCTAAGCTTAGCGCTGATAAAAAACACGAAGAGCAACGCCTGCTAGTGTAAGCCTGACAACTTGTAAGCTATCCATTATTTATTGCCGTTTATCATACAAGATCGTTAGGCTCGCTATTGGCAGATCAGTGGCGCGCTCAAAAATATTTTTATGGTGGAGGAAGTAATTTGGCCAACGTGATTGCAACTTAACAAGGGAGTGCAGAGAACATAGAATGTTGCAACATATGTCAGTTATTAACTCTGTAGAGATTTCTGCTATACGTAGGTTTTTCATTTGTAATTTCTACAATTTTTTTATACATACATGTATGGCTGTTTTTGAGGTTTAAGGATCGTGTGTATTATAGTAACAAGGACTATTAAAGTGTGGTTCAGTACCTTGGAGTCAAGCAAAGAACCGCTCACTCTTCTTTAATCGCCTCTTACTACACACCTCTGGGCTACAAACCAATTCGTTGTTCCCCGGTTTACAAGGGGAGGCATTCACTATTATACACACATTAAACAACTTACATATTATTAAAGTGCGCGTATACATACCGGCGCTCCGTCCCGGTACCAGGTGATGATGGGGGGCGGCTCCCCATCAGCCTTGCAGTTGAGGGTGGCGGGCTCCGCCCTCACGACGTACGTGTCCTCGGGGTGCTCGAGGATGTGCGGGTTGGACGTCTGCTGCACCCCTGCAACCAGCGCACCAACGCATTAGTGAGTTGTTATTCTTTTAAAAACCTAAGCTCCCTCGATAATTCATTATACTATAATTACATCGGTTAACAGCACAGGTCGACAGTCAAAAATAGATACCGTCTAGAAATAGAGCGTCTCGAACAGATATCATTTATTTGTGGTACATCGAAGTGAAATTGTCTATGGGAATGGTATAATGGCAAAGCTAGTTATTTTATGACCAGGGATTTCCGAGGATCTATCGGTTCAGACGACATCATGAAGGTGCGGAGATTCGAAGATTCGTGCGAATTCATCTCGATCAACGGCAACAAAATATTTAAATAATGACTGAAGCCGACAGAGCCAAAATTTGAAATATGGAGAGGGGAGTCGCCAATAATCAGTAGGCCTAATATTCTGCATCAAATTAGAATTTATCGAATCCATAAAATATAAAAGATGGTAAAATTTTCTAGATTTATTCCAATGAGTATTTGGCTTTAGACGCAATGCTAGAGCTATCGGAGCTTCACGTTTTCGTTTAATGATCTGTAATTAGCTTCACGCTGTCGATCATTGGCTACAAGATGACAGATGAAGAATAAGCGATGCGCCTGAACAAAGGAAGAGCGAACACTTTGAAGGGAACACTTTGAAGGGTCACTTCAGATTTCTTTGAATCTCACTGCATGGCCGGAACGTTGACAAGAAAATGACCCCACTTATGACAGCGTTGGCATCAAAACAAAGGGGAAGGGGGTGATCTACGCCACACAAAACAGAATCAAGCTATGCAAAATAAAGAATTAGACATTGAAGGGTCGCTTCTGCCATTTGCTATTTATGATTACCATTTGCCATCTACTAATTTACTATTCGCGCCTGGCTTAATTTTGTTACACTGATTTGACGTCGCTCTATTTTTCAGCTGCGTTACTAAAATTGAAGTAAAATTTTGAAATGAACGCAAAACGTTTCAAGCTCATTTTCAACCATTAACGAAGTAAGTTAGAATTCTCAAATGAGCAATATTTGAATAATGATTTGTAGCTTATGACTGATCGGCGATCTCACAAAAACACACAATCACTCCCTCAACATTTAACTCAACCCACCCCTTTCCCTTTCAAACTTTTTTCACCGTAAATGTAAGCATTTATCATTTTCCAATGAGTAAAAAAATTCGAGAATATGACTATTCTTCTTCACCCCACATAATCGCATCCCTACCGTTAATTGACCCCCCCCCTACCCCACCCTCCCTCCCCTCGCGAACTGACTCACTCCGCTCCAAACCAGTTCGCTGCCTTAAAATCAAAGCCCTTGAGTTCACCCCTTCGACAAACTGTAAGATCGGCTGTATGGGCACGCGTCAGAGTTAATATCCTCTGTCGTCCGGTGGCAGCCGTCCTTTCTTTGTTGCCGCTGACGGTGCCAAATATCCTGACTTTCTTTGTTTCCATCCAGAGCTCTAGCTGCTACTCCACAAAGGCTCCACTGCTCAAAGTTGTCAATGGTCATCGATAGGGGTCTAATGGCTCCGATATTAAACTCGCTCCACAGATTTATCAGACCAAATACGGCAGCCAAAAATGTATTACAAGAAAATATAATTCACACAAAAAGCATAGCAAAATACACGCAAACACAAATACAACTTTAAAGGAAATAAGTAGGCAAAATCAAATCGTGCCATGTCAGCCAAGCTCAGTAACGCTGTAGGTACTATAATAGCGGCGGGAGGGTTTCAATCGTGGCGTCAAGTAAAAGACATGCAACTAACTGTGCCTGTTCTGACTTAATCGCCAGCATCTGAGGCCAAATTCATTGGTAGCAAGCTGTTGATTCGCCAAACACAGCTACTTAGATTTTTACAGGAGATTTCAATTTTAGCTAAATTTAGCCTTCGAAGCAAGATTTCATACGATTGACAAAATTATTACAGTGTTTCAAATGGTTTCTTGGCATGGCGCAGCAATCAGTAGTATAGGGGACGCTGCTACAACTAGCAGTCTAGCAGCCATTGAAAGTGGCAAAGCCTGGTTGGTCTATTTCGAGTGGATTAACTATGGACCTACTACTGGAGTATGCCGAACTTGGCGCCGTTATCTCAAAGTGTACACAAAGTGACACAGAACAGATCTCCCATGACTAAAACCTGGTTCAAAGGCAGCCTGGTAGTCTGACTGACTTTAGCTCTGGCACTGGACTGGTGGTTAATTAACAAGCGGGCATTTAACTGTAAGATAATGACACTCTTTAGATTGACTATAGGTCTCATATACAGCTATACTGCATAATGCATATCCAGTATGATATCCAGGGATTCCAGTCATCATAAACAATCCGTTCGTTACACAATTCCAGTAAACTATTTTTCAGCACTCAGCAGACCGACAACGGAGCTCACTATTACTTGCTTACGCTGACTCTCTCGCGATGAGGCAGCCAATGTGTACAAAGTACAAGTCTAATTGACTAAAACGCTGGCACTCCTGTAGAGTAAACATAGCAAAGCAACCTTAAATTGTATAAATTAATATGTGCTGCATAATGTCATATTTACACTTATGACGAAGAGATAACCAAACAAATTGCTAAATACTTTGAAATTGATTAGTCGTGATGACTAGTAAATAGTTAATTTTTTCATTGCGTAATCACTAATGTGTGGCAACGATTAGATTAACTCATCCCAATAAGGTGGGTTTATAACTAAACTGATGTACATTACATATCTAGTTTTCTGAAAGCATGCTGACGACAGTATATTGCGCTGAATCGCATTCATTTTGATGTTAATTGACCTTCTTCTGGTTTAATCAATTACTTACTGCCATTTTGTGCTAATTATATGCCTACTGTTTGTCTACAGGACAATATCCTAGTCCTATAAATATAATATCCTGGTTATATTATGTCCTATATATATAATATCCTGGACAATGTCCTGTCCAATCTGACCAAACAAGCCAATTCAACTTCAATAGAAGTCAAGTCAATCAAACTCACTTCAATCAGCCCATCAAAACATCAACGTTCAGTTTTATGGGCAGTGCAGACTAACCACTGCGTGAACCCAGCCTATCCCAACCACGCTGTAGCCTATTGCATGCACTGTAGTGGTCATTATGATCAATGAGCTGTAACCCCTGAATACTTCACGACATAATTACCACACAATTCCCATTTGGGGAATTGCTTACTCGTTGGGGATTCATCCAACCCGGCTTCCCATCATCGTTTCAATCAGAACTCAATTCAGATTTAAGAACACTATATCCTCCAGCCACTCGGACATCAGAATGGATCCAAGGTTGAAAGTCTCCAGAGAATAACACCTGCAGTTACACTGACAACGTTGATCTGTTCGGTCGACGGTTAACACCTGGACGTGCAAGCTACACGAAACAGCAGTTGGCGAAAAAGTCTTTTCTCTGACAAAAAAAAATCAATTACATTTAAATCCGGTGGGTGTTGAGGGAGCGCCAGAGCAAAAAGCAGCGCGATGAAAGAACTCCCGTGGTTCCATTCCATGCCGTTCAAAGCGACAGCTTTTGAAACTGACTTCCTGTCAAAATCGGCTCAATGCTAGCGAATGCTGTACCAGCTGACAAGTCTATTGTAAGGAATGACACCGTCGACAAACCTAACAAAAACTCAACGGCAACTAAGGCGTAGTAACTTCTATTGGCCTGGATACAATTAGATTACAAAACCATTATTTTGTTGACAACTTCATCAAGTAAATGTTTAACAGGACTACAGAGACATTATATAGGTGTGGCAGAATTTAACACCTGAAAGTCGAATTGTACGTAAGGTATCTTAAGCAGCAGTCAAGTATGAAACTGATCCACTTTATGAAAGAAATTTAAATTCAAAATAATGGAACATTTTCTGGTTTTTTGAAAATAAACAAAGCCCAAATGATTTTATTACAGGCCTATACATATATAATTATTTCAAATCGAATTCAAAACCATTATAAATCTTAGCATTTTATTAATTTATGTTCAATATCGCTGCCAATATTCTACACGGTACTCAAATATTCATATATTTATTTCCACAGTATGCTTAGCAAAACTTCCTTTCATTGTGTTTTGGTTAATAACTGATTTCCTATAGTTCTTCAAATTGATGCAAATTATGATCGTCAGAAGGCTTTGATTTGGTGGGGGGGGGGGGAGGGGAGGGGGGTAGGGCGTAGACAAATTTGTCAGCGGGCAGGTTTTAACGCCCACATCAATCGCAGCTAATGACAGACGTTTGCCACGTTGTACTCTTCCGCTGGCGCAGGCGGTCGTTAGTCTAACCGACCACAGGGCTGCCTACTAATGACTGCTGATGGAAGGGGAACAACGTGTGCCACTAAAACTTAACAGCAGTAGTACTTTTAGGAACACCCAATAATGAAAAATCAGCATATTGCATGTATCAAATGATAGTATGCACATGTCTGTGACCGATGGTTTGCTTCATAGCAGTACACAGAAGCAAAAATTTTTTTGTGCAAATAAGCACCACAAGCAATGCAGTTATATGCAAGTTTTGTTAACAACTGAATGCGCGGAAAAGTATTCATGCTTTTCATTTTTAAATTGTCAAAATAAAATAAATGGCTCAATATTACCAAAAAATAAAATTAAAGCACTAAATGCATGAGCAGAATCCAATTGTTTCAATACTAATGCATATATTCATTCACTAAATATATACTAGTCAATTTTTTTATTCTGAGCTATAAATTCTAAAGCAAACAACATAAGAGCCAACCAGAAAAGGGACTTATGAATTAATATTTGATTTCTAGCGCTGGATCAAGGTTCCATAATGATTATGTTCCCTCCTATTTTCTTCAAGACAGTTTCACCAGCGGTAAACGATTGCCCTCGCCGTGATGCTAATTACAGGCTGTCACCATCTTTCGCATCTCACCTCAACCTTCGCACCTCACCATTTTTCTCACCTCACCAAGCCGCCTATTATCTCCCTCCCGCAGTTTATGTCACCAGCGACTCTCTGCACGAATCAGTGCATGCGCATCCCACTAGATTTAGACACCGTAGATTATAGAACATCATGTTAATTTTGTGATAGTGCCAAAATCAAGCTGCCAAAAATATTTTGATGCATCAATGCTTGATGCATTCTCAAAAAATTGACGCATCAATGTTTGATGCATCAATTTGGGCTCAAAATTAAACGTGTAATATGTCAACACAAACATGGCGTTTCAAGTGTGCCTGTAAAGCATATGAACAGACCCCAGAAAAGATTATTATTTGTTTGTATTATAGTATAATGAAAACAATGAAAAATTGAAACTATTTAATAAATACGATAATTTGTTTAAATTGCAATACTAGGCCCGCTTCACTTTGTTATTATTGCACTCAAAGAATATCGCACTACAAAACACTGTCCGAATAAACTGAATACCCAAAGTTAACGACGAACTAGCGCACGCTCGATTGATAATTTAGACAATCTTAGTGCATGTAACTCGTGGTCCTGATTAGGTCACGGCAACTGTTTGTTGTTGCAGCTCTCAGTCAAATAAGCCGCCGTGGCATCTATCAGGAACTGAGGAAGCTACAAAGAGGGTGGGTTACAAACAGGTGTGATCATGGTGGCCTTATCGCGCTTAACAAATAGCCTACAGTATTTTAACGGTCAGGGGGTATATTTTGCTTGTAACTGGACGTGGAAAGGAAAGAAACCTGATGGCTTTAAGAATTTAAAACGCATCACTTTCCGACTGAATTTATATTGCAAACACAACCGATAATACGCAATGATACTCAAACGCATCAGATTTTATAATGAAAGAATATTCATTAATGCATATAGTTCTGGAATAAATATTCCAACCTCACAGCTATTTATCTATTGAGCCAAATGCCAATGGCTACTTATATCCACTACAGCTACTTTTGTCCACTACTGTTAAGTATAAAAACATCCATTCAATCTGTGCAATATTTGGTTAAAATATTCAAAGAACTTGTACACAACTATAAGCTTTCGTTTCATCCCAAACCATTCATATTAGAAACTGGCCCCCAGAGTTTGATACAGAAGGGATAAACTGGTAACAGAGATTGTTCCGACTTGATAATTACCTAAACAATTCGGCAATCATTTATTTGGACGTACAGCTCAGCTCTAGAAGGCTGGAAGCAAATGGGACTTGGTGAACCGACGGACAATCGGGATGGGGAGGGCGAAGGCGAGGAAGGGGGGGGAGGGTGATGGCACGTATGGTACATTATGAAACAAATGGTTAGGCACAGTGTCTGGTAGCTACAGGGGGGCGAGAAATTAACAAGATCGCATTAGTTGACTTTGCAACGCATCAAATTTCAGACAGAATGTGAGGAAGTAGGCAGTCAGTCGCTAATCGCTGACAAATAGCCCTGCAGAGATAATGACTATATAGTGCCTCGGGGCTAGTTGGCTAACTGAAGCTTGGACACCCGAACCAGGGCGTTTGGTTGTGAATCTGTGAATCGCAAACCAGCACCGGTTTCGATTTGAAGCATTACAGGACCCTGGGGCACATTTGAGTGTAATACTGCACAATTGAGGGCAAGGTAGACTAAATCATATCCAGGTTTCAAATTTGTTATTATCTGTCATCCATAACAATATGAATCGTCTTTCAAGATACAGATCAATTCCGTTTGATGCCTCAACACGCTACAAACTAAGAAAGGTTTTGTTCAATACACAGGCGATGATCTCACAATCATGATTAAACGATTTGGCAAACTACCGAAACCCAAACAAACAGAGCTCTACTAAGAAATAGCCTGTGCATGACTCCTCAGATTAAACCGGCAGAAGAAAGTCATAGACAAACAGAGAAGCATCGAGTGCTGGGTTTAAATTACGGTAAATTTATCCGCTACTTGCATCCCTCGAGCAGGGACTGACATCGGACGAATGATAACCCGCCGGGCAAACGTTAGCGGGAACGAAAACATCGCATACCAATCTTATCTGAGAGCATGATTCCGCGACGTTTGAAATAGCGCTGTGTTTGTCCGCATTGCCGACACGGGTGGGAGAGCATTTTAACGCTGCTAGTAGAGAGAAGGAAAAAAGAGCCGATATTAATTAAGATTAATGAATATTCACAATTCGCCACATGAGATTCTTAACGTGAATTTTAAGCATACTTCGTCGGAGCATATTCGCTGAAAGAAGACAAGACAGCGGTAATTTCGGAAAAGTTGCGATTGGAGCAGATTAAAGTATTTGCTTTAAAGCGCTATAGGAATACTTTAACGAAATAAATGCAAATTCGTAATAAAGAAAAGATAACAAAGTTGTACAAGTTAGGAATTTTGTGATTTATTATTTCATTAGAGTCAAATATAAGCGCCGGGCCCCCCCCCCCCCAAGCATGTCCCCCCCCCCCCAAGTATGTATCCGATATCAGACATGGTGGAGCTTCAATGCGAGTCTTTTCTGTTTCACTAATGCCAGTTATCGCTTTATAGCAACATCGCGTCCAGAGACAGGAATGTCTTTCGACATTAAGGTTAACCTGAAAAACCTTACAATCGTTCCCCGAAAGCGCCGCAGTAATACTTGACAGCCGTGATAGTGGGAGGATGGATTGATGGATAGTTTATCATTCTGCCAAAGTGCGACATCAACAGCGAATCGCAATGGGTTTATAAAAATCTTAGTATGGTACTAAGACCGAAACTATTATTAACGGCGCCAGGCATTGGTATAGTATGACGTCATGGTGTCGGCATCGTGCATAGGTATTTATGCATTGATAGAAACACAAAAACATATCGCGAGCACACACGTGGATATTATACGGCACCGTAATAAAAAGTGCTTAAGCTAAGAAATTCTTAAAGGGGGAACGGCACTTCTTGTCAGCGGCGTTTTCAGAACCCAACCCACCCTTTTTCATTTTCGTGCAAAACTCGCGAGCGGACGACGGAGCGAGAAAACGGAGGCTTTTGAAGCAATTCTGTGCTCGTTAATTTTTTTACACAGCCCCCATTGCTTCCAATCTCAGTGGGAGATTATGAAAAACAGGAGGGATTTGACCCCGTTGGTGCACAGTTTAGGGGGGACATTTTCAACATTATCGGAAGAAACTCGCGGAAGCCCTCAGCGCAAGCGAAGCGCATAAAAGCTACCAACACTATTAGTTGAGCGAACGTAAAACACACATCTGCCGATTATCTTTTTTATGTGTGCACATTGCACAACGATACAATACGAAAGGATTCCAGAGATAAGAGATATAAAAACATGATACTTGGAAATTCGCATGAAAATGATGTCCGACAAAATTTCACGATAGATGGACTAAGTGTTGAATCGTTGAACATATTATCGTGAATTTTGTACACCTTGTTTGTACACCTTGTTTTGTACACCTTGTTTGTACACCTTGTTTTGTACACCTTGTTTTGTACACCTTGTTTTGTACACCTTGTTTTGTACACCTTGTTTTGTACACCTTGTTTTGTAC
>JAQIWG010009570.1:0-10543 GCA_034695025.1 Chamaedrilus cognettii
CAAGGCGGTTAGTTAGTTGGTTAATCAGTTTGATTCTACAAGGCGGTTAGTTAGTTGGTTAATCAGTTTGATTCTACAAGGCGGTTAGTTAGTTGGTTAATCAGTTTGATTCTACGATAGGCATATCATTAACGCCTGGCTTGCGCCTCAAAGTAATACGAAAAATTAATGAGCAGCAAGAAGCAAGGTGCGTGAAAGCCGGTGACGTATCATGATTAATTATTAGGCGAACATATACAGAAGGCCTAGAAGTAGGTTACATAAAATAAAATATTTTTATTGCGAACATAACAGCGTGTACAGCGTGTTATATGTAAACACGGAGACACGTTCAATTGTTCATAATCTGGACAACAGGCACTTGGTGTGACACTCAAGACGCTCTTACGCTGTAAGAGCGTCCGCGCATAACATGCCCTAAAGCCGAAGCATATAAAACTTGATGACGTCGACGATATGATGTTGATATGAGGAATGACATGAAAATTCTTTTAAAATCCCCTTTGCGATAGAAAAATTATCTTATTACGCGGCTTAAAACGCATTCAAGCGAGTTAAAATCTCCGCCACATATCAATACACCGATCAGTGTTACATGGGACTATCGATCAATAAATGACAGATCCGCAAAAGTTCAAGTTATACACATAGGCCTACTACAATAATAGCAGTTTAGACTCCTATCTTCAAGTATTTATCAAGACCTTCGAGTTGTAGGCCTACCATGGCCCGAAATGACTGGAATGAAGCTGCTACGACAGTATTCTGCGATAGATTGAGTGACATTAGAGAGACATTATTGAGGAGACTTCGTCTTCATCCCCATGCAGTCTCACATTGCCTTTTTAGTCTCCGTTGTCACTCCATCCCAGCTATCATCAATCCATTGACTCCATTCCCATCCCCGCAGCTTGACAAAAAAGCTGTCCTGAACCTCGCACGAGCCTCGCAAAAGTTGTTTCCATCCCCATCCCATCCCCACTATTAGGCTGTCTAAATAGTCTATTATCCAAACAAAATAACGAATGGAATATGATATATTTGTATGGCATTTATCATGAAGATCATCTTTAGTGGTTATTAGTTTAAATCTTAAACGTTTCGTTTTTTTCAACCCTCCCTCCCTCAAGATTATCTATCTTGTAAGATAAAATCTTGATCATTTTCAAGGCAGGCAAATGTTTTTGTGTGACTACATAATGTATTAGCGGTGATAGCGAAAAACTATTATACTGTTCTCATGCTGTAGCCTCATGTCGTAAAATATGATCTCTTTTTTTATTTAACGTTCTCATGCTGTCCCTGTCATCCAGCACCCTCATTGCCGTGGTAGCCTATTTTGCAGAATTCTATATTATTTCTTCATTACCGTGATATTACCGCGGCTACCGCGGTAATTAGCGATCGGGAACACTGTGTACATCGTTGTACATTACTCTATAGATTCGTTGACGTCAAACTTTCAAGTCTTTGACGTCAAAAATTGCTTGTAATGTTTAATCTTCAAAACGTAAGCAGTTCCCGCGGTGAAGGCCGTAAAGATTAATAATTGATACTATTGATTAGCCTTTCGATCATCCGCGCTTTTAGAACCTTAATAGGAAGCGCTTCAAACGCGAAGCTTTTATATTACGAAACACGATGTTGTCATCCCGAGGTCAAAATTCTTCAAGGAGAGTTTCTGGCTTCTTCTTCTTCTTTTTCTTCGTACGTTTGCAACGATCGAGAATCCGGGATTACTTTTTTTAACTTAGGGTCTCTTTCAGCCTTGCATATTTTGCATGCAATTTTGCACGCAACCGTGTTAAGGAGGACAGACGACCGCCGTGATGACAACGATTTCCTTAACTGGGTTTCATGCACGGCTTGTTTCTTAACTGGATTTTATGCACGGCTTGCATGCAATCCAGCTAAGGACATTTTGCATTACAATTTGCTTAACATGATTGCATCGATTGCATGCAAAAATCATACAAGTTGCATACAAAATTCCATGTAAAATTGCATGCAAAATATGCATCGTGGAAAGGAGGACATCGGCTGCGATTATTGAATACAATCAGGATGGCCTACCATGCGTTCTGGCACAACTAAAATAGCCTACTCCTGTGAAAAACATCGAGTGAGAAACACAATATCAACATCAAACGCTTCACATATTATTTTTAAAACACCTCAAAAGGAAAAAAACTATAGGCTGTTTTATTAAAAAATCTAAAACAATCGCTGAAATTCGATATTTTAGTATAAAACACGCATATAGCAGTACGGTGTTAATCTGATTAATGCAAGTGATTGCCTTAAGCTTTCTACATAAGTACGCCTATCCATTATCCAAGGTTCTACAGACTAACTGCAAGTAGCCTACACTAGGCCCATACATGTACATTGTAGGCCTACACGTGCAGTAAATTCGCCCAACGAGTACCCTGGGGTATTGTAACAGTCCCCGAAACCGCGGCCCGTCGCCGTTGTTAAGCGTTCATGTCGCAACCAGTCGCTAAGTTTATCGACTTCAATCGTTTAGTTTTGGTCACGCCTAAGGTATCGACCGCTGGCCACTTAATTGATGGATTAATGATATAGTTCGATGCATTTATGTTACAGTTATTGAATCGGACAGCGATAAAATAGGCGTTATGAGCTCTTTGAGTCGTGAACTTCAAGTTTTTCTTTGAAGTCTGGCTGATTCGCAATAAGTGAACCGATATCAACGATGGTGTCAAAGAGAATTCTCACGACGTCTCTAAATTCTTTAACGTCGTTGTCGAGCATACGTCGAGCCTACCATACCATATCAGCGTAGGCTTATAGCCTAAGCCATCAGCTAAGGAGTCGATAACAGGTCGCTAAGTCTGCCGATACCTTTTAACGACCTAGTCGAGAGCCTAATCTAGCGACTTAATCTACTAAGATGTTGCTCACCGACTTTTTCGAACCCATTCTTAGCTAATCATTTTTCATTTTGGAGGCCACTCTTAGCAGGCATTGTCGATTTTTACCTCCTGGAGACAAAGAGTCCCATTAAAGAAACTAATCAAAAACTGATCAAAAAAAGCTTCGCCACAGATTTGGACATAACGAAGAGTTTTATCAGAAAATGTATTATATAAATTGCAATTAAAGATAATAATAATAATACACATCAGGATATGAAATCGGAATTAATTTGGTTTTCAGGCTAGACTTGAACAGCTCAAGTGTGGGGGCGAGCCGAGTGCCCAGTGTGAGATTGTGCCACGCGCTCGGTCCAGCGTAAGAAAAGCTTCGCTCGCCGTAGTTTCGGCGGACACGTGGACACGCGACTCGCTTGTTAACGTATAGGCGTTACTTTTCATAGAAAGTAATCATAGAAAGTTACGCATGGGCGTAACGTTTTATGGTGACGGTGGTGATTTGTCATCACCACATTTTTAAAGGTGTGTGATAGTCACCACCACTTTTGAAGTGATGATGATCACCACCACTGTTTCTTGTGGATGTGATCATCATCACTTCAAAAGTGATGATGATCACCACCACTGTTTCTTGTGGATGTGAACTTTTCTTGTAGATTAGAACTATTCTTGTGGAAGGTGACTTTTCTTGTGGACGTCATGATTTGTGGATGTGTGGAAGTTTAGATGCCAATGACTATTAGAGAATAAATACAAATTTCAAACATTACTGCACTGTTGATATGCGTAACTGCTCAACTCAATTTGAGTATATCATATCAATATGGTTAGTGCATTATCGCATGCAAAACATTTATTATGTTTATGTGTTTATCGGCGCTTCAAGTAACATTCTTTAAGGCCTTGCCATTTTGTCACCACCACTTTTCTAGTCAAAGTTACGCCATTGCACGCTAGGGTGGATCCAATTGGCAGATCCGAGTCGAGCCGTGGCAGGGACGTTCAATTCCCTGATGAACGAGGGTGATCGCAGGTGCAGGGCCTTGTGTACTGTCACGCACAGCTTGTATTTGATGTGTTGTTGAAAGCGCAGCCAGTGAATGCAGCAGTGACGTGACATGATCCGTAATCGTACCGCCGTAAATAAGCTCAGCGGATGCACTGAGGATGCACTGCAGTCTGTCGAGCTGTTTCTGTGCGTATTTTTATAGTGTTTTCGTATTTTTATAGTATACCAAAATTAAATAGTCTGGCAGCCGGGTAGACGTTTTTGTCGGATGGATCCAGAACTCAAGTTTGACCATCATGTTTATTGTTAGATAAAATTTAACACAAATTGGTGAGAATATCGAGTAGCCTAGTAGGCCTATTGGTTCAGGTTACAGAACTTGTATAGCGCATGCGACAGTTGATAAAGAAATTTCCGCTTAATTGTCAAATTATCGTTGAAACATAAACTCACGATCGGGGGGGGGGGGGGGGTGAGTGGGGTGGAGGCAAGCATCATGAACCTTATCATGTCAACAAATTTAGGTCATTTTTCGTACATTTTATTTCGAACTTTTACTGCCTCAAAATTGTTATTGTTATAGCCTCTGACTAATGAGTGCAATGACATCAAGAATTTATGTCGTTGCTAAATATGATCTCGAAATCAAGGAGACTAATATTGTAGGGCGGCAGGGGACAAGGATAGTAAAGAAAAGAAGAGCAGCAGTGAAATATGAGAGAGTATTGCCACCTCTCCCTCCTATCGAGACGTGGCGCCGCCACTTGCTGCATCTGCAATGAGCTCTAATATTGCATCATTAAATTCATATTCTTCAGCTATCGACATTAAATGGAATATATCGACTAAAAGAGATACCTTATTAAAGAGAGTGGAACTTTTGAAGGCTTCCAGTAACTCCTGTTATTTGCGAGCATGAAAGCATCGGCGAGGGAACTTTGACAGAACGTGCATTTTCTTTACAGCTTATATCCGTATAAAAGAGTTAGCCAGACTATTAAATTTATTCCTTTCAGTGCAGTTATATATACAGAGAGGCCTCCATGTAAATGACATTGTAGGCTGCACAGTGCAGAGGAAGCGTTTTGGAGGTGACAGGCAGCCAAACTCACGCAGCTCAAGTTGATTTACTGTAGGCCAATCTATAGGCTAGTTTAAATGACACGCTGACCTACTACTTTAATCCTATCAACTTTTTTCGGGCACGCGCAATTCTGCTTCTTTTTCATTTAACTCGCAAACAAGCAAGTTGCGAATTGTACGTGCTGGGTAATTTAAAATACTAAAGAACGATTTTCATTAATCCTGGTTAGCGTGCCTAAATGGGCCTACCATCAGCTGCTCATCTCTGTTTCCAGAACGTGATGTCATAGTTTCAACAACTAGCGTGCCTCGCAGTTAATGTCATCGGCTATTATGACTTTGGCAGTCAATGATACCCCCTCCGCGGATGCGAACACACTTGTGGCGCTTCAAACGACGCAACCAACGGACGTTTTTGATGACGTCACTCAGGTACTTAACGCGTCATCGACGCCGGCCTCGCGTCTTTATCCGGCCTCCGTCAATCCGCTGCAGCTCGCTTACATCGTCTTCGGCAGTGTGGGATTCGGCGGAAATATATTTGTCGCTCTCGTCAGCCTCGTCTCAAGCAGGATGCGCAAAGGGGTAGGTAGTCACCTTTAATTTTAAAATTTTGACATCTATTATGAGTCACATCTATTTTTATTGAACTGGTCGATTGTGATCCTATAGGGAAACCTAAGGCGAATAGGCCCAATTGTCAGAAATCAGAATTTCATGCGCAATTTTTTGATCTGATCATGTGAGAACATTCTGTTTGATTTGAGCCCCAAAAACATAAATTTGTCTACTTCTACTAAATTCTAATTCTAGCTATCTAGCTAGTTAATTGTAGCTTCTAGTCTAATTCTAGCTGTATTTACTTCAGTTTTAAAGTGGTAAATATTTAACAGTGAAGAGGACGAATGGTTTCGGTGATCGTGCTGATGCTGGATTGTAGACTAAACTATATTACCAACGTAATCACTGATATTTCATGAGTAAAATAGAATGTAGCCGGCCCAAAGAATGGTTTTCCTGTCTTAGCATCTGTTTCAGTAATGGAAAGACGGATTTAGCAACTGAAAATATTCTCATGTTTCAGACGGCCAACAAACTCGTAATTAATCAAAGCATCGTCGACATGCTTGCCTGTCTCTTTGTCCTGCTTGTCGGACTCCTTCCTACAACTCTTCGTCCGTCCACCGTGCTGCAGGCTGACAGTCTGGCCGACCAGGTCCTCTGCCGCCTATGGGTCGTGCAGCCCATGCAATGGGGCATGGTCATCGCCTCCAACTACAATATAGTCGCCATCACCATCGAGCGCTACCTGGCTGTCGGCAAGTGCATGTACAAGGAGACAGAGCTTGATTTATTCTTAGTTCATCTCAAATTCGCCGACATTGTAGGCTTGCTTAGGTTAATATCTTTGGTTTAAACTCGCCTTCCATGTAGGCTAGCTTTTTCTCATTTTTAATACCAAAAGTGTTTCACACTTCGATTATATATGTTATCATGAAAATTTTATATACGCCATTGTATATTTGATGGTGATTTGGTTTGTGGCACTGGGCCTAGGCGCTGAAACTTGGACATTGAGTAAAGAAGACATCAGAAGATAAGACGCATTTGAATTGTGGGATTCCTGAATATTGAAGAAGATAAGCCGGACAGAGAAGATAACAAATGAATGGGTATTGAAGAGTGTGAAAGAAGCAAGGACAGTGTTACAATTGATGGTTAAAAGAAAGAAAACTGAAATGGATTTTTGATTTAAGATCTAAATTCGGCTGAGCCAGGTTTGGACACCAAATAGCAATTTAAGTCTGAAAAAGAGAAAGCTATTTTCTAATGAAATTATTGTCACAGATTCAAAGCGTTAACATCCCTCGAAATGCAAGTCTATGCAAGCTACATGCCTGAAATTTTTTGACAAAAACATGATCATGATTAATGAACACAGCTTTTCAAAGGTTTAACTTTGTCTGCAAGAAGCTAAACCTAGCAAAATTCGGTTCATTGTGAACTCGTGTTCATGTCTGCTTTTTATTGTTGTCCAATGTTCTTTAATTTTCTTTCAGTTCACCCATTCGTTCATAAGGTGAAACTTGGCGGGCCCCTGATCTACGCCTTCATTGCTGTGCCGTGGGCCATCGGTCTCACTTTCATCTTCAGCACAAACGTTGCTCTTACTGGGATTGTGAATGGAACGTGCAAGCCGTTCTCCGTCCTGTCCACGCAGCTGATGTCGCGCGCGGTCGGCGTGTTGTCGTTCTGCGTGGAGTATCTCTTCCCACTCGGAGTGATGATTGTCTGCTACATCCATATGCTGAAGGTCAGAGAGGTCATTATCAGTCGCCTTTGCATTGGCTAAGGGGCTGGAAATTTTGTGAAGAGATCTTGTCGTAAAGGGGCTCAAACTGGCTATTTTTTATTCAGGCCAATTAAGTTTGGTTTCTTATTTGATATTTCTCATTAATTTTGAAGCAAGTTTTCAGCAGCTCGATCGTACAACACACACATTTTCTGGAAGGATCAACGAAATGTACGCCTGCCATTTTTCAGCTTGTATCATGCCTATCACTTAGAATGTTCGAAATGAGTGTGTTTTCTGGTTCTTTAGGTTCTTGCAACCAAAGTCTCTTCAAACGTTGCCAGTAGTCGAAATGCCATCAAATTCACAACCGCAACAGCACACCCTGAGTCTTCTGCGTCATCGTCAGCGCCGACAGTCGTCATGACGTCATCACGAGTCAATGGCTCATCCATGAAACAACCGTTGAAGCTGTTTGCCATTCATGAAACAACAAAGATTCTCAAATCTGCCGATGGTGACTCCTTGACAGTGTTCAAATCCCACTCCACTCCGCCATCTACCGACTTCAACTCGGTCGCTGATCCTGTTTCCATAGTTGCGCTCGATGCTAAGGCCCACTCCCCTGCCACTCTGGTAGTCGTGAATCCAGTTGTCACATTGAATCAAAATTCAAGAAGCGATGGAATTTCTCATAGATCTGAATCCAACCTATCCCAGAAGTCCATTCTTTCAAGGGCTTCAGCCGCAAACAATAACCTACTTCGATCGGCTCTTGCCTCTAAAGGTGAAGTTGCGGCAGCTCAGCCACCAGTGTCGGCGAGACAGCGCGCCAGACATAACGTCCTCAAGACGCTGCTGCTGGTCTGCGCAGCTCTCTTTCTGTGCCACTCCTGGAATCAGATCTGGTTTCTCGTCTACTTCCTCGGCGGCACGACAGACGTCAACAGCGCCTTCTACCGTTTCACGGTCGTGGCCGAGTTCACAAACTGCTGCATCAATCCCTTCATTTATACGGCCAAGTACAGAGATTTCCAGGCGGCGATACGCGGACTCGTCGGATGGGTGATTGATCGCAAGCGTGTCGGATCCGCCGATATCCAACCGTCACAAACGGGGACGCAATATTGAAATTTGACTGTGCAGAATGCAGACGCGGGACGCACGCAAACTAAGTTGAACTGAGCTGGAGCACGGGATATAGTTACGTAACAACAATCTACTAAAGATGCAGTACTGCGTTTACGCCTTGTATATTATGGTGATGTTCATAATACCGTTAATACGAATACAGAATATGTTTTGCGACCCCAGTAGGCTGACATGTAGGTGCATAACTGAGACTTGAGTACCTGCCTGCTTTAATGAGTTACACGGTATTCCCGATCGCGGTTTGCTGCGATATACCGCGCTGATGCCGCTGTGGTGAAAATAACTAAGATAGTTGTTGAAAGACGGCGACCGTTGAACTCAAAACCATAGTTCTACATGTAATTGATATAAAGAGGGGTTTATGAGAAGACAGATGCTCCTAAAAAAGTTGACAGTAGAATGGGCCTATATTGGAACCCATGTCTGAATCAGGAGTATTGGTTTTTTATCTTGGCGTTAGGTAGGCCTACATGTATGTGGTTCAGGCAAAACTACTGAGTCTATAGTCTAGACTGATTGAGATTACAGCACAATATGATAAAGTCTCATAACAACTGGGAAACTTAGTTCTGCTGCCTGCACTGTTGTACATGTGCACGCTTGTATGAAATTCAAAACCCGATCGGTCAATTTGTTTGATTAGCCTAATTTCTTGGCGGTTGGCAAAATCGCGATTCGAGTGCGGTTTCGTAAAGTGTTTGTCGTGTCTTTTAATACATTAAAGCAACCACCGGATCTAGATATATTTGGTGCAGTAGCCTACATCCAGCAAGGACACTAAATCTAAATTTGGGGTGCGATGGTAGGACAGACCGATCGGTCTTGCCTAAATTGGAAGAAACCATCACTTGATCATACATCATAGATTTCCCGATATAGAAACCAAACTACAGACTGAGGGGGAGGGGGAGGGGCAGGTGCGAATTGCATCATTGACCTTACACTATGAACAAATTCAAGTCACTTTCTCGCAAATTTAATTCGCAATTTTGACACTGTCGCAGGAAGACTGTCGTTTAGGAAGATCAATATGGCTAAATATCGAAGGACGGCAGGGGACGCGAGGACGGTAAAAAAAGTGCGGTGCGGCAGAGAAATTTGGAGGAACAACGACCCCCTGCTCAGATGTGGCACCGCGACTTGATGCATGTACAATAAGCGTATCCTATTGCATCCCTAGGTTCATCTTTCTCGGACTTTTGACATCAAACGGAATATTGACGCGCTACATTATTGCAGAAAACGGAACATTTGAAGGCTTTGACTAACGCACGCCTACATGGGCGCCAGCAGGGTTTTTTTCCAAGGAGGTGCAAAACAAATTTGTAAAATCCCGGGAGGTACAAACCTCTCGAGCGGGAGGGGGGTACTGCTGACGACACAAACTTTTTCGCTGTGACAGCCACCTCACTTCGGAAACCAATCTACCAACGCCAGGCCAGAGGAGTGCACAGGGGGGATGCTAACTGCTTTTCGAGGGGTGTGTAAACTTCTTTTCCAGGGTGGTGCAAATGCACCCCCTTGCATCAATGTGCGGGCGCCCATACACGCCTGCTATCACTGTCTATCAGCGACTGACAGTGAGCATCAAAGCATCGACCAGGAAACGTCGATAGAACGTGTATTTTCATTGCAGTTTATTTTTGCATAAAAGAGTTGAGTTGCTTAGTGTTGCTTTCAGTGCAGTTGACGACCTAGACTTGCCTGTATCCCTACAGGTACGTTGTGTCCAAAGACGCACATGTAACGATCGAAGGGGCTTTCAGGTTACCATAATTTATAGTAATTCGTTTTAAATAGCGGTCATTTATACCTTCTTATAAAAAAAGACATCTTGACATGAAATGCACTTGAAATGCATCTCATTACAGTAGCCTTGCAACTTTCGTTGAAAATAGTGCTGTGATGGAACGTGCTTCGATGTAGAATCCTAGCGCTATTGGGAAATTTGATTTGATATTTAAAATCGTTCAGTAGTTGGCCAGTCAGGAATTTCCGTAGTTAGATTACCATAGTTCACTGGCAATCTAATTAGGGGCATTTAGGTAAAGATGTACCTCCGGGTAAGATGTACTCCCACCTCCAGTGATGGAAATTATTCTGTCTAAT
>JAQIWG010009571.1:0-10543 GCA_034695025.1 Chamaedrilus cognettii
TGACGACTGCAAAATTTTGCAGTCGTTATTTCGTGTTTATTGCAACAGAAACAACGCTGCCATTGACGCTGTCTAGGCTAGGACTCGACTACACCGGCCTTTGTACTAAATTGTTTAACAGTTTATGAGCAGGGCTGTGTACTGTAGGGAGTGATATCATGTGTTACAGTCAGCTTGCATAATTAATGCACATTGTAGATTTTACTGTACATTACATTTGTTGCATTTATGAATATCCTTATTTAACTCATAAGAGTATCAGAAACGTACACACACACACAGGCCTAAATATAAATTGCATAACGCAGAGCGAGAATAATTGAATATACCAAATAATGCATGCATGGCGGATCAAGCAATGTTAACAAACGCCATTGTTAAACTGTTTGATTATGTCTGACGCCTGAATTAGACAATAACGCTTCAAATGTCATCATTTTCCGGCTAATTAGCCTAACTGATCCCTGTCTGCCTCACGTAGAACAAGGGTTTCATGCGAGGCCTAAGTCTTCCCTTCGCCTCCTACGCTCTCAGCAACTGCGTCCTTTTCGGCGTCTACAGCTCGGTGCTGGGGACAGGGTCTCTGGGGGAGCGGTCCCCTGACGGGGCCCGAGGCTCCCCGGGGGTGCAGGTGGAGGGCGCCGCTAACGATGAAGGGAGGGCGGAGGGGTCCGGTGTGTCTCCCTCCTACTCGCAGGTATTATAATCCGATAAGCCGTCGGACTAAGAGTCCAGAGACCTGGGTTCAAGTCTCAGCGACGGTGTCAACTATGAAATCACCATGGCGTTACAGGCCCTTCAGCAAGGGGCACTACAGGCCCTTCAGCAAGGGGCACTACAGGCCCTTCAGCAAGGGCACTGCAGGCCCTTCAGCAAGGGGCACTACAGGCCCCTCAGCAAGGGGCACTACAGGCCCGTCAGCAAGGGGCAATACAGGCCCTTCAGCAAGGGGCACTACAGACCCTTCAGCAAGGCTGTTAAACACACAAGTGTCGCTGGACGATGATCATCGTCCAGGGTAATGTGTTAGGCCTATTCTAGCTGGTCAGTGACAGGATGGACATCTGGCTGTAAAAACTTAGCTCCGATATAAACGGTTACACTGGAATCCCTGCAGATCGGGGATCAAAGAATTGAGCCCGTGGAGCTCCTGCCCAGAGCTCCACGGGCGAGTCGCAAAAGGCGACTCAAGAAGGGGAGCGGTTCTGTGCTTGGTAAAGCCGAGGCCGAGGCACAGAACCGGACTGTAATAGTCTTCGTTACTACACACGATCCTTAAACTCGCAGGGGAAGAAAAAGAAGACCTTTACACTGGGTTAATACCTCTTCGGTTTTGCTGCATTATAGTGAAGAAAAATGATGAAAAAGGCTTCAAAATAGCGCCATCTTGCTAACGCATTTTAACTAAAATATTCGACTAGGGGTAGCAAAGTTGCAAAGTCGCGAATTCGCAAAGTTGCAAAATGCATTTAAACTAAAATATTCAACTAGGGGTTAACACGGTGTTAGGCTACCGCCTTACAGCCCTGCCTGTAACGCACGTTAATATGCACGTCAAAAAGTTGATTATTATTTGTATTTGTATTATTCAATTATTCTATCCATATTCTATCAATTTTCATCCCTAATTATTCTATCAATATTATTATTCAACTAGTTATTCTCTATGACTGTGTGCCATCAACAATTTCTATTGTAGGAGCTTTATAAGAGCTTTAATAGCCTTAAGTGATCCTGTCAGTAAGCTTTTAAGTGTTTTTATCCATGCTGTATTTCATCGTGTATGCTTACTAATAAACTTCAAATAAATAAAATAAATATTCTATCAATATTCATCCCTAACGGCCAGTTGCTCGATTTCGATTTGAAAATGAACAATCTCTATTTAAAAGTAATTTGCACCGTACTCAAACTGCGGTTTGAGCTAAGCTACAATTTGAAATTTTTACGTTGCTTGACAATTTGCCTCGGTTTAAGTTCGAATTAGCAAATGTGCACAAATATTACTGAACTTTGGTCCTTATTAACGTTCCCGAAGGCCATAATTGTGTGAATACGTGTCAATAGTGGTAAATGTTCCAGTATATCGTAAAAATATCGTAAATTTTGAGTCCTGAAACGTAATTTCTTTCTGACGCTTTGGTTGTTAATTTGCTGTTAATTCTCAGAAATGTGCAAATCGGAATTTATTTCGCAGATTGCTAATTCGCAATTTAAATCGAGGTCGAGCAACAGAAAATTTAGTTAATTTGGAGTTTGACACTAAATCGCACTCAAATCGAGATCGAGCAACTATCCGTAAGCAGGTGATGTGTATCGTGCAGGTGCTATTCGCTGCGACGGTGGCCGGCGTGGCGCAGCTTAGTGTCTCGTGTCCCGTCGACGTCGTCAAGGTCGTGCTCCATAGTCAGCTGCCGCCCAGCGCTCTGTCGCCCCTTGGCCCAAGTGAGATTCAGGGTCTCTTTCCACGGTGCATGCATATTTTGCATGCAATTTGACATGCAATCATGTTAAGAAAATTGCAATGTAAATATGTTCTCATATGGGTTTTATGCAAGTCGTGCACGCAGCCCAGACACGGAACAAGCCGTGCATGAAACCCAGCTAAGGAAATCGTTGTCATGACAACGGGCATTTTGCATTGTGATGTTTGTGGTTGCGTGCAAAATAGCATGCAAAATTGCATGCAAAATATGCATCGTGGAAAAGAGGCCTCAGGCGGGATTTCATAGACGCACCTTCGTTATTACTTCGGTTTCTACGTTGGCCTCGATTAAGTGTTGGCATATTTGTTCGCTTGTTTGTTGCTTACCGGCGCAGCAGCACACTAGGGCTATATTTTACCAGACAAGATAGTAGATATTATAAAAATGCTCACAGTGCACAATGCAAGTTTTAATTCAAAGTGAGTGTCGGCACAACATCATTTTACTCAAAATGTGTGACGTCGTATTAATTTCATGATGTCGTATGTGGATTTAGCTGAGCTAAACAGAGCTTGTTTGAATGGCAGTGATGGCAGGGACCAAGACTTGGTAAAAGTGCAATGGGCTATAGGCCTACATACATTAGAATACAATGTTTTATGTTAATTGATTAAATGATCGTTGTGAAGAATGGTAAACGATTTTATTACTTGAACATTTAAATTGCAGCAGTACGAGCGCCCCTTGTCCCTATCCATCTAGCCCTGTGCCCTCTACCTTACCCCGGCTTCCATCCCATGCCCCCAGGGAAGCCCGAGGCTCCCTCGGGCCCCGTGGCGTGCCTGCGGGCCCTGCGCGCCCCCGGGGGCGTCCGCAACTGGTACCGGGGTCTCGGCGTGACGGCCCTGCGAGACGTTCCGGCTTTTGTGATCTATTTTGTCAGCTATGAGGCGTTCAACCGAGTCATTTCCGTGCGATATGGGCGCCAGGGGGGATTAAAGGAGGAACAGGGGCTCACCAAACTGGCCTCTCAATCTATGAGTGATACGACTGATGTACAAAATCACAATTCCATAACATGCCTCCAGGGACCGAATGACAAGTCCACAACTACCCCCAACATTCAGATCGTCGATACACCGCTGCGCTCTGGTTGGACTGAAGAAAACAAGAATTCCTTCACTGCGATTAAACTATCTCCGGACAACGATTCCACATCCCTTGATCCCAGCGAGGGGGGGCCCAGTCGCTGAACGGACCTTGCGACAAGTCTCCTGTCGGGGGGCCTGGCCGGAGTGCTCTCCTGGGCCGCCATCATGCCTTTCGACGCCGTCAAGTCCCTCTTTCAGGCTGACCTGACTGGAGGGCGCTACGGGGGCAGCGCCCGCCGCTGCGCCAGAGAGCTCTGGCCGCGCGCGGGATGGAGGGGATTCTACGTGGGGATTACGCCGTGTTTGCTGAGAGCGTTCCCGACCAACGCGGTGATATTGACGGTGAACGCAGAGTGTTTGAGGGCGATAGGGGAATGGAGACGTTTGCGGAGGGATTACTGATTTTTCATATTTCGTAAATCTTTCAAATTAATTAATTGATAGTACATTAACTAGGTGGCTACTGGTCTTTTACATCGTCTTATCTTTTGTCTTAATTAACCTTGTTGCTTAGTCTCAGTTTGCTGGTCTTTTACATAGAAAGCATTTGCAAGATCGCATTATTTTCGTATCTTTTAGAGTTCTTTTAAGAGCTAAGAACAGTTAAGTGGACACTGAACCAGCAAAGGGGTTAAAAGTGGAACATTGCTATACAATTTTGTCAGCGGCGATGCTGACCGTGAACGCGGAGTGCTTGGCTTACTTGTGAGAGAGGAGACGCTTGCAGAGGGATTACTGATTGGGCTGTAATTATTTCATCAATCTTGAAAAAAAATTGCCTTAAAATCTGAAATTTTTAAGTGCAAATTTCGCGAATTTCGCGAATCGGTAAAACTGACGAAAACGAGGCTACATGCAACGAATTAACGCTGCTGAAGCTATTTATAATTGGCAGTCCTCAAAACGCAAAAATTAAGTGCAGCAATGTTTCTGAGAGGCAAAAAGTCGCAAATATTACATACAGCAAAAATGTCATGTGTTACAGTAATTGATTAGCTAGGAATTAATTAGTTGCAGTAAAGCGCTGTAAATTTTTTATCTGTATGATTTTTAGCCCTATAGCACGCTTTATATGTGTTTGGCTTCTGAAGGATGATATAATATTTCTTATTGCCTTTCATATTGCAAGATTGATATTTTGAAAGTGATTTTATTGTTGTATTGATAGTTTAATTATTGATATTGTGATATTGATAGCCTATTGTCATTAGAAAATAAGTAATTAAGTATTTCATATTTTAATTACCTCGGAATATTCCATTTAGATATAGAAATAATTTTTTTTTTTTATAACAAAGTTGTAACAAATTTTTTTATATTTTCGTTTTGTTGTGAACTTGTGATTATGATTCATCATCATACATGATCATCTGTGAGCTTGTGTGCTACATTTTGACAATGCAGTTTTCTTGATAAACTTCAACATTTTGTCACAACACGGGCATCAGAACAGAATTAATTTAAACCTGGCATCTCACCTGAAGAAGGGGGGGACCCGGAGGAAGGGGGGCCACCTGAACCCTCTGAGGGTGGTATCCTAAAGTGGCCTGAGCCCACAAGTTCGCTTTAGAGTCACAATTTTAGCGCCAAATCTCAGCAACACCTCTTATTTTATTATTCACAACAAGCACATATTATAGGCAACGAAATTATAGTCAGTCGACCGACAACGGCGTGGCGTCGGTCGTGAAAGCCCCCGTCCTCGTCAGTTGTTCCTCCTCTTTGAGCGAGTCAATCCGTATGAGCACCAACACATCGAGGCTGCTAGGCTCGTCTATCTTGTCCAATGGCTGACGGTTGTGCCTCACAACTGTGTCACCCGCGGAGCTCGACCCAATCCGACTCGACGCAGCTGATGCGGCGCTGTGCTTGACCTCGTTCTTTTTCGCCGTTCTTTGATGATTTAGCGTCGTTTGCGGTGAGAGTTGATTGGGATCGGTCGCGCGCTTGATCAGTCTAGAGCTGGGTGACTGGGGAGGTTGCTGATTGGTGGAGATGGAGGAAAAGAGAGTCCAGGGGTCGGCGGAGTCAGGCTCAGAATGGGAGTCCCAAGGACGCGGTAACAACCTGAAAATTGAAAGAAACGGTAACCTTAAACCTACCATACATGCATTAATTTAATGATCAGATTTTTTGGGGTTATTTTAACTTTGCTGTCAAATTGTGCCACAATAAGGGCAGCCTAGCTGCCGTGGACACCTGTCCATGGCCGCCTCAGGGAGCTCGGTTCCCTCTCGGCCTGCCCTTATTGCTTCATGCGTATGTCCGTTATTGTTTATCTGCCACTGTTCTGCTGTTTATGAAGCAATAAAGATGATAGAAAAAATGCTGAAAATAGAACCTGTGCAACAATTCACTAAATATGAATAAAACGATCAGGCTATTAGCGTTCAATATGAACAGATGCACTGGTTTGATGAACTTAAAATGAGATTAATGTGACAAACTGCATGTATCACTGACTGTATCATAACATTTATCCTGGAACATTTTTGGCCTGAACAGTCTGCCACTACACGTCAAGACAGCCCCTCCTTGGCCCTATTCACAGAGAGACTCAAAACTAAACTGCTTACCAGATCATATTTGTAATTAATTTAGCTGGATAGTAGGTTTGCATGGAAACTGTTGTTCTTTGGTGGGATATGGGCTTCTTTCATGCGTATGAGCATTGTCAAACTGCAATTTTTCTGACTGTTGTAATATTGGTGGTGTGCAGCGCCCTTGTGATGACTTTGGTCATGTTACGGCGCTCTCAATTTTTTTCGAAAATTATTGTTATTATTATCATAACTGTATGTAGCTTATTATTTTACTATCGAAAAAGTTAATGCTAGATCAATGCCGCGTCCAAAGAAACAACGTAATGCAATGATAATCGTTGCATAAGGATTGACATTATCGTCTTGACACAAAGATTACCTTCAACTGGACTTTTTTGGCGCCAATATAGTCCTGTAAGCGCATATAGGCGACAGGGCGTCATTTACACGCTACGCAAGGTTGCATGTAAATCTATTGAAAAAAAATCCGTGTTGATCAGTGGAAATACTCCATATTATGTATGAAATGATTATATTTTTTAATATATACAACTTTAATCGAGGAAAACGACAATGTATACTTACCGACTCCGTCATTCATCCTCCACATGTGCCTCACGCCGCCCTAGCCCTCGGTTCGAGTTGGGGATCGGTCGCAGCACCCCGCGATTCGGCTCGTCGATCCGATCCATGGGTTGTCGTTTCTGAAGCCGGCCACCTGCAGCCGACCCAAACTTGGGCAGCACTGGAGTCCGCCATGACATCGCTTCGACACCATGAAAAGCCTTCGGGCGTTGAAGTCCCTTGTTAGCAGTAAGAGTGTTGATATTCGGGTTAAAATCAGGTTTCTACTAACTTGGTTCTTCTAAGGGATTCATCAGTTGCCGGGTTTCTAGGCGTTTTCTAGTCGGAGTGTTTAGTATGGGTCTGAGGCCAGATTCCCATCGTGAAGGTTCGTCTATTCTATTCATGGGTTGTCGAGTATCACGTCGTTTTCTTTCCGGGTCGTTAAGAATTGGTATAGGACCGGACTCCCACATGTTTGGTTCGTCAAGGATATCAATTGGTTGGCGGCGCTTCAATTCCGCTCTCGGCTCCATCAGTTTTCGCATTCCCTGCTCATTCCAGCCATAGTTTAGTCCTGATTCATCATACTCGTCTTCGGCATCTTCGATGTCTTCCGCCAGCGATCGCCGCTTGATCAACTTTCCATGTTTCTTGACGTTCTGCTTTGTGTTAGCCGCGGTACCAGTCAGGGGCTTGTTCCTATCGCGAGGTAGCTGAAGGGAACTCTGTTCCGCTGGATTCACAACGACGTGATCCAATCTGATGGATTCGCCACATTGCTATGGCGCCGTTATTCATACGGCCTATATGTAGATAGTACATTAGACTAGTAATTATTCATTAGGCGTATACTATTTTAGTGTGTCCATGAATGAGTTTTTTTATCACCATGATTCGTCGTCGTCGTCTTTGGCGACCCCATCCAGGCCCTTGACTGTGGGGCCCGGGTCCCAGTATCTCAAGACCAATCATGGGCCGGCCAGCCTCTGCTCCCGTGTGGCCAGCAGAGCTGCTGCCCCTACAGGGTCGGTCCACAAATCTAGGAGTGTTAGGAGGGTTACTATTTTGGTGCATTCGAAGAGGTGTTTTGTGTCATGTTCTTTGATTTTGCAAAGTGGGCACTGTAGGGTTGGGTATTGCATGGGATCTATGCTATGTTTGTGGGTGTAGAGCATGGAAGATTTTCTTGTCCGATGATTCGTTGATGGTCTCCGCCATGAAAATGTGTTGTGAAGACGACTTCAAAAAAACGATCAGAGTTGTTCAATTGGCTTGAGAAATTGGCAAGTACTGTTAACCCCTTGGCGACGGGAAGGCTAAGGTTAAATTTCAACTCATATATAGCTATAGTTCAATTTTTTGTTGTCGGGCGGAGCTCTGAAAACACAAACGCGCCTGCCCTGTTGTTATAGGTCATCCGTGTATAGGTTAATCTTTTATAACGGCCCTTAATCCCCAGAACCCCAACAATGTAGATTAACAGCTCTTTTTGAGCTAAACGAAGACGTCTGACGAACAAATCCAGATACAAACCACTCAGATCACCGGCCGTCGCATGTTGGCAGCCACCACGTGAGGGGAAGTGGAAGGTGGAGCGAGCGATTGCACCCCTTAAAAACTTCTATATGCAAACTCTCAGTACAAATGTTGTCAAGGGCGGATCCAGGATTCGTTGGTGGTGGGGGGGGGATAAATTTATATAGCTTTATACATGTCTACTAAATTTACGTGAAGCTTCCAACGTCGTAGGCCTATGGTGTTGAACATTATAATCGCAGATCTCTCCGGTATTGCTTCAAGTTTCGTGTAAATCAATTGGCAATTGGTTGAGTTATAATAATCATTCTACTGGTTCCCGTTTTTCTGGATCACCGTGTAGTCCATCGCCTATTTGAACTAGCGCTGTTTCCCATACCCTACCGTCAGACCATCTGTCGTACTGTCGATGTTTTCATTAACTTTCATATTTAATCTCTAAAATTATTCGGAATCCAAATAAGCTTCTATGGCCCTTAATCAAATCCCCAAAACTCTAGCACTACAGGCTATGAATCTTCAATTAGTAAAGGCATTAGTATGGACATAGGCCAATGTTTCTAATTTGAAGCGTATCCTAGGCCTCGCCTAAATAGGCCTATATACACCGTGTCTCACAATTTTGCGACCATAACAAATTCTTCAGTGAGTAGCATACCGCACGCAACAAGCGATTTCAATGACATTTGGACCACACTGTATCCTAAACTACTAGGCTTGCATCATACTTCAGGCAATTTTGGTTAAGTTTCATCAAGCGGTTAAAAAATTCGAATACCGTCATCGTAGTTTTTATAACAAAAAATCGCACAACGACACGCATAGAAAATAAATTCCATAAGATGAGCCCAAAAAACTCTTTATGAATATGGAACATTTAAAATCAAATAATCTAAACCGTAATTCAAGTATCACTTATGGAAATATCGTTGTTTGCCACAATCACTTTTCAGTTCAAAGATACGCCATTGCAAATAACATTCACAACCAGTGCCGAATTTACGCCAAAAGGGCCCGGGGCTCAAATTCTGCGAAGGCCTCCATTGAAAATGAGTAAGTTTTAGCATGATATCGTAACCGCATCGCACTTCATTTGACGCAACAAATAAGCGTTAATCATTCAAGAGCGTATAGACAGATTAATTGTCATTGACTCATTGTTCAGTCATTACGAATCATAGATCATCTTATGCATGTGTAGCATGACGTTGTATCAATAACAATAAGCCTTCAAATATGGACATCTGCGATCAATAGCGGCACGGGCCACGTGCGTGTTCACTTACAACAGCCGTCGTCGATTTTTGCAACTTCTAACTGCAGGCTGCGTTACGCTTCAAATGCAATGCCATAACAAAATTTATACGTATCACTTGCTTATTTGCGTAGAAAAGCGCAAATGGCACTATTCGCGTAGAAAAAAAGTGTCAACTGGCTACAGAATCAAGTGGGTTAAAGCTGAAGTATATAAATGGAAGTCCATTTGCATTTTCAAATAGCGCCACCATGATGCGTTCAGGGGTATGGCCTGGCTACTCATTGTACATACTGGCAATCGATAGATACCCCTTCAAACCGCCGCTGGTCTGCCGTGAAGTTATCACTACGCATGCAGCAGACGAGACACTAAAGTCACGTGATCACAAGTCACATGATCACAAATCGCGTGATCACAAGTCACGCCATCACCAGTCACGCGATCATACCAGTCACGTGAAGACATCAGTCACGTGATCACACCAGTCGCGTGGTCACACCAATCACGTGATCACACCAATCACGTGATCACATCAATCACGTGATCACACCAATCACGCGATCACGCCGGTCGCGTGGTCACTAGGCCGCTGCATCGGAATGTGTATGCGCAGCGTTGTTGCGTCTGATGATGCTCTCTACCAGTTCCATCAGCTCGTCGTGCGACACTGCAACCAGAACCCCAGCCACACCAGCCTCATAGGCCTACAGCATAGAAGCCTTTGACAGCTCAAGCATAAATCATAAATTTCTTGAATTTGTTTGATCATTTAGCGTGAAGGGAACTGCGGCAATAGAAGGACATAAAATTTGCACCATTCACGCTAAGTTCCGTAAGGCTCGCTGCAGTGTACATCGCAAAGTCGTTGCAAAGTTGTATGTTTGTATGCTTGTATGTTGTATGTTTGTATGTTTTATGTTTGTAAAGTTGTATATGTTTGTGTGATACACTTCTGAGTGAATAAAGATAGGCCTACATAACAGCGTGCCGCCACGATCAGTCAAACTCTCCATTATGTCCTTTGTTGCAGTGTTACCAGTCAAATACCCTATTGTGTCAATT
>JAQIWG010009572.1:0-10543 GCA_034695025.1 Chamaedrilus cognettii
TGCCTGGGCAAACTTTAACAAACTGGGACCTATCTTGACAGCAAGGGGTGTCTCATTGAAACTGAAAGGGAAATTCTGCAAAATGTGTGTGCAAAGTACTTTGTTATATGGAAGTAAGACATGGCCAGCGAAGGTGGAGGATCTGCAGAGATTAGAGAGGACAGAGAAAATGATGGTGAGATGGATGTGTGGAGTGTCAATGAAGGACAAATGTCAAAGCGAAGATTTGAGAAAACGGTTAGATGTCGTATGTATAATGGACATGGTGAAGAAGGGGAGACTTAGGTGGTTTGGACATGCGGAACGCTTGTATGGGGAAGACTGGGTATCCGCATGTCGATATATTATGGTGGAAGGAATCGTCAGAAGAGGGAGAGGGAAGAAAACATGGAAGGAGGCGGTAAAGAGCGATATGAAGGAGCGAGGCATGAATAGAGAGATGGCAAAGAATCGAGATTTGTGGGGGAGTCTCATCGTGGGAAACGTCCAACCTGTGTTCACACGGAAAAGTGGACGTGAAACATTGATGATGATGATGACTCTTAAAATAATAATCGTGTTAATGGGTTTAAAGTCTGTTTCGCATCTATCGACGTCATCGGTCCCCGCCTGTCATCAGAGTGTTGCTGACACTGTCACATTGTGACGTAAAATCGCGTGTTGCGTGCAGAACCTGAGCTACGAGTCGCGCATCAGGGACCTGGAGGCACAGCTGAAGCGTGAGCAGGACGACCACGCTGCGCTCTCTGATGCGCTGCACGCAGAGATCCGGCGTCTGCGCGGCACGCTTGAGGAGCAGCTGCAGGAGTACCGTGACCTCATGGACGTCAAGATCCAGCTCGACACAGAGATCGCTGCCTACCGCAAGCTGCTCGAGTCGGAGGAGACGAGGTGGGCTGCTTCGCTATGTGCTGCACAAGTTTTGTATATTTTGTTTTTGGACTCGTTTCCGCCTGTGAGATGATTATGCTGATTTTTTTGTGTGGTATCACTGAAGTTTGGCCCCCCTGGCTGACTCTTTGTTGTCATTACACACCCTCTGCAGACTGAGTTAATAAGAGAACAGGTCTGCAGCCCCAGAACTTCCAGGGTGTGTCATAAAGGGCGACTGAAGAAGCGGGTGCGGTTTTTTGCTTGGCCCCGAGACAATAAGACTGCATTAGTCTTTGTTGCTAGACGCCATTCTTTATTAACTCTGTTTGGTGCATTTCTACACATTCATCATCAAGGCGGCGCCATTGTGCATGTTGAAAAGACAAAAAAAATGGTTTAGTGATGATGAATAATTTAAGAGTGTTTTATCGTCCAAAATGCCCATCATCCACTCAGATGTACGACTACTTCCTAGATACTCAGCCATCGCTTGCTGTGCATGTGATCACGCGTGTCGTGCCCCTTCAGACTCAATCTGTCGTCGATGGACGCGACGCCCAGTCGCTCGTCGGCCGGCGAGTCGTCGCGCAAACGCAAACGCACTGATGGCGAGTCATCGTTTGCTGCCGGAGGTGCGAGCCAGCAACGCGCCGGCGTTAGAGCCGGCGGCGTGGGGGGCAGTGTGGTTAGCGACTACGCATCCAACGCGGACTTTGTGACCAAGGCGACCGCCGCCGACGTCATCGAGGTGTCGGAAGTGAGCGCCGACGGGAAGTACATCAAGCTGTTTAACAGCTCTCAGGACAAGGTAAGGCATTGGGCGGCAGCTGCCGCGCTGTCTGCGTACCGAATAATTTCAGTTATCGGGCTTGGTGATCTTTGTGATTCTATTAGAAATAATTTTGATAGTCTAGTAAAAGGTTGCTTTTGGCAGCTGTTGAGTTTGCAGGGAGTGGTTGCAGGGATTGTACTTTGTGTTTAGTATGTTGATGCGTGATCTTTAGAATTCTGAACTAAATTTAATTGTTGTTTACTTTTGCGTTATTTGTATTCGTAAAGGTAATAATATTTAGACACGCATTTATACAGATGCAAGGCATTAGCAGGCTACCTCACTGCGTATTATTGCCTATTAGCACAGTTTCATATTAATGCATTGTTGATGATGTACTGTTGCATGTAACACGTGTCACAAAGGCATAATTAATATGAAGTGGGTGAAGCGACTTCATTTATCTCAAATATGTTCTACAGCTTTAATGTTTCAAATAACTATTGTCTAAGCGTGTATCCTATGCGTGTGAGTATAGATGAAGTCTGCGCGTATGCTAAATATGTGTATGCGTGACTAGGACGTGTCACTCGGCGGCTGGCAGCTGAAGCACATGTCTGGCGACAACGAGACAACGTACAAGTTCCATCGATCTGTGCTGCTCAAAGCCCAGCATCGTCTGACAGTGAGCCACTGGACTTCAGTTCATTAGTCGCCTCTCAGGCTGATCGGATATACCGTGTGTTTTTGTGATCTAGTTAACGACACGTTTTATTGTTTGATATGAAAAATTACTGTTTTCAACATAATTTTGTGCGTTAGGTGGCGATACGAACGATAGAAGCAAAGGCTGTTGCGCTGCAAAAATATTAGATGTAGAGTTTGTGCTTTGATTTAATCTTTGCGTTTACTCCCAAACAATTTTTGAAGAATATTCATATATCAAAAATTGTGTCATCCACATTCCCCATCATCCTCTTTCGCATTAATTTCTTTTATTCTCATTCGCTTACTATCATCCGCTCTTTTGATTTAACAGCTTTCCTTTCATGTGTCCTATTTATTTTGTACATATTTCCTTTTCTCGAAAACTTTGCTGCGGTAGCTGTTCTGCAAGTTGCGGTGCCCGCATAAATAGATTTTCTATTCGTGTTACTCCGCGCTTGTTGCAGGTGTGGAGCGCGGATGCGGATCAGACGCACGCGCCGCCCACTGACTTTGTGATGAAAGGTCAGACTTGGTTCGGAGGCGATGCTATGAAGACCGTCCTGCTGGACACTAAGGGAGACGTGAGTTGTCTATTCAGCGTCTCTTATTGTATTCTACTTACATTTTATGTTTTCTCTGGTATACTTTGATTTGTTTGGTTCCGTTTTATCTCGCTGTTGTAGATAACGTTGATTATATTCAGTAATCGTTTAGCATCAATGCTCCCTTGTGTTGAAATTGAACAAGCGGTTTACACTTAACGTTTGCATGTTTACTGTTGCATTTATGTTAATGACGAGTTTAAAACAATACGTGTTTAACATATGTGATGCTATCCTCGATATAGTTGCCGTGACGGAAATAAAAGTGGTGTAGGAGTGTTGTAGAACATATTTGGCAACTCTGCTTCTATTGGTATTTGATATGCGGTTGTATATTTTGTGAGGTATGCGTCTACAGGGTTGGTTTTATGTGTATTTGTTGACATGCGGGAGCAAATTTTTCAGTTTATATTGTTCTTGTGTCATGCAGGAGCAAGCGTGTTAGTTTATATTGTGTTTGTTGGCGCTCAGGAGCAAGCGTCGTGTGAGATGAAGAAGTCCCAGATGCGCGTGAGCACAACCTACATGAGATCTGTTCACTCGGAGGAAATGGACAGCGGCGCCGAGGTATTTGCCGCTATGCTGGCATGCCTGCCTCTAAATTTGTGATTGCAATGTAGCTAGGCTCAAAACTGAAACTGGTCAATTACGATTGTTCGCAGTAATTGTCACAATTGCCTGTACGCTTCTTCATGATGTTTAGGATGAATGATACTCGTGTTATACAAAGTGTTATACTGACCTGCCCTGCAGCTGCTATTGTCGTTTGCAGGGCCGCAAGAACTCATCCAAGTGGGGATGGTCCCTGTTCGGAAGCAACAATTAGCTTGCGTCTATCAAGGATTGGCACGAGGTTAGTTTTCTTTGGAAAAAATCTACGAAACCATTTGAAGTATTTCTATTGCTGTATTGTCTAGATGTGTATTTTGTTGAATTCTTCCTTTGAATCTAAAATGATCATTAACGTTCTATTTGTTGGCATACGTCGCGAAGCCGTACTTGATAATTATGTCATTTGTACAATTCCATGTGCTGTTTGATGATAGATTAAATGAATACATTGTTCAGTCTTAACTACTTGCAACAGAAAGTCTATGAACTAGAATCTCTCACCTCTTGCATGAAGGCTCTCAAACAGTTGAAAGTTTATTATATCGATTTTTACGATATCTGCTTCAGTGATGCACTCATGTTTTTGACTAGCGTAGCGCCAGATTTTTGTTGCAATGACATTCACCACGCCTCCAAATTAGTATTTCCGGGCAAGCTGGCGTGTAATTAAATTCTCGCAACTATTATAGATGTTTTAAGCTAGTGCGGATTATTTTGTCTGTTAAAGCCACTGTTTAGCTTTAGTGTATTTTGTTTTCAGCTAGTCTCGCCGGGTGTATGCGTCGAGCGAACTGAAAAGCGTTGACGCGGACTTGTTTTAAGTTCTACGTGTTTAACTAATATGCGTGAACTATTGAAAGTGCAAAGTATTGCTTTAGACTCTTTACTTTGCGGGGGATAATATCTACGGAGCCATGTTCTAGTATTACAATCCTTGTCAAAAACGTGCTTCCACTTTAGAAACGAATCTACGAAGCGCAAAATATCGTAACTATGGTGCACACATACTATTTGGTTGGCTGACTATTTTAAGAGCAGCCTAAAGTTAAGAAGTATTGTGGCACAATGTATTTGATTTGATGTCAAGTCAGCCTGCTCTGATGTACAAGTATCGATATTCACATATAGGGCAGTGTCATTGTGTTGCTATTTTAATAGTTGAGATGTTTTACTTTAGATTAAATTTGGTGTCCGAAGTGAACTGTACATTTAAAATTCTTATATTTTAACCTTTATCCGTATATCTAATTTTGGGCGTAGGCTATAATGATGTTTGTGGTACAGCTCCAATTTGAATAGTCAAAGATATAGACTACTATTTAGTTAGTTAAATGCTGCGTTCTCTTGTTCACAAGACTTCTGTGTATTTGTGTACGGCTAAGTGATGTAATTCATTTTTTTGTGCTGCAACAATATATTTCTCAGCTGATATATAGTGAACTACATGGTCTCTTTATACATTCATTTGAAACATGATTCTGGTTCAAACGGCTATGTCTGCTACAGTTCTAATACCATTCACAAGTTGTTTTAATAAACATCGAAGAAGAAAGGCTGCTATTTCATACACTTGCTATGTAAGGATAGCATCATGGTATTGAGGTTGATTTTTGTCATTTTTAGTACTATAGGAGACTGTTTAGTGTTTACGGTAGTAATGCCAGACGCGGTTCTTTTGAAGTCTGTTTCTCTTCCATTGAGAGATTTATTTGCATAGTGTTTGCTCGTTAATTAACATTCGCACCACTGAATGCTTGCTGCAGTAGTTGATTAGTTGGTAGCTGTTTGCGAAATCATGCTTTGAATAATTGATATTTTCCTGTTTGACATTGATATTTTGTCACTTAGAGATTTTTTTATTACATCGGCTTTAATAGTATAATACAAAAAAATTCTGAAATTATATATTGATTCTATAGAATAATTAAGTATAATTTCAGAAATAACTGAGATAATAAAAATAAAATCTATATAATGTGCTGAAAGACGAGCGAAGTTATGAGTAAGAAACACAGTAAAGAATATTAATTATTTTATTTTTGACGGCCAAGTGACCTACCTGATAGTCATCTTTTGAAAGGCATACCCCCCCCATCTGGGAGAAAGTTAATTGATTATCAAAATATATGTCTTGCTGTTGTAGCGCAATAAACCTGAATTGACAACAGTCTGAAGCTAGCACTGTAGTGACATACGGAGCAACAGGAATTGTTTGAGAAAGCGAAGATAACCCTGACAATTATGTTTTGATGGTCGATTCCCCGTGTGCCAACTTGAGTTAGTTTTGGTTGCGGATGCTTGCGCTATCATTGCTTCTAACGTGTTTCATCATTATGGCTGATGGTTCTTGTATGGTAGAATGTTTCTTGTATGGGTAGTATGTTTCTTGAATATACGGAAGTTAGATTGAGTTGACTCCTTCTGCAAGCTACTGTTCGACTGCTTATATAAATACAACGTAAAAACTTCATGCAGGTTTTTAATAGACTGACTTTATGTTTCTTTTGCAAGTGTTGTAGTTAGAAATCTAATCAAGTTTTACACCTATTTTTTGGTGATGTATTTCATATATACATTGCTTGAAATTGTGGTGAACTTAAGCTGAGTATTTGCTGAAGTGAAACGTAAAGTGTTTCAACAATATTTTGCTACATACATTTTTTCTAATATTTATATTAAAATGATTTCTTGAGGCTAGAGTGACGCGCGTTTGTATGTACAATTATGCTGATCCACCTAGTTGACAATTAATTTCTTTTCTGTTCTGAAATTTGAGCGTGCAATGAGTGCTCTAAGTAAAGCTTTGAGCTTAGCCAGTGTTTTTATGCTTATTCTGTTTAAAAAAAAAAACTTTGGACACTCGTGGTTTTTCGAGTTTATGTTAGACGTGACGAGATATGATTAGTGTTAATTACGCTTGCTGCTCATTGCTGATAAAATGGGCTTTGATTCCCCCCACGATACGCCTCTGGTCTAGCTTAAAATCTATTGGCATATCCGTTGAAATATGTGTGGGCTGGTCACTGAGTAGTCAGTGGTCATTGCCACTGACGGCTATTTCTGGTAATTTAAGCGTATTTATATGACTTCCGAATGAAATTAAAGGCAGCCTAGTTAGGGGCGTAGTGAGAATTATAGCCGTTCACTTGAATATCGAACATGAGCCTATACTTCACGCTTTGTGTTCAATCCTATTGATGCGCCCACGATCAGTGATTTATCCCAAGTCTCGCACTCGAATATAATTGCCGAACTGTCGCGTAACCGTTTGCAGCAAACTAAAGTCATTAGGCGAAAAACTGCTTTTTTTTTAAAACTGCTCTCACTGAAGATATTTTACAACGCAGACTTGGAATGAATGGTCGCTAATGTCTGGCACAGCAGGTAAAGGTCGCTAATTATAAATTGTTTGAGCGGACCAGAGAACACCATGCTGTGAGTCCAGAGGCGTCACGGAGCCTTGTCTCATTACAGGTTTTACGCCGCGACATGACCACTTTCCCCAGAGGGGAAAGTGGTCATGTCGCGCCCCACTTTCCCCAGGTCTCCCGACCTACTGGTCGGGAGACCTGTGAGCGTAGAAACAGTAATGACTTCAGCTTAAGAATTTTGTGACTCCAAAATGAGGGTATGTCACATCACGACCGAGTAGGCTGCGTACATGCGTATGTATACATGCATAATTATGCAGTGAAAAAAGCTTGTAGGCAACTTTCACTGCACTTGTATCACGCCAAACTAAGCCTAATATGTCGTGCATATCGAGTTACCCAAAAAAGCATCGTTTGGTTGAATCGTATTTTGACATGGCTTTTTTAGTCTTCCAATATCTTCCTGTCATAGATTTTATCAGTGACATTTTCTGATCGTGGGCGTCAGCCGATGCACTCAAATTCTTAAAAGGAAGACATTTATATAATCCCGCATGGTCAGCCACGTTGAACCGACCTTCTTATGGAACTTATAGGATCTGCATGGTGCAGCAGTTCAGCGAAGCGTCGCTCCTGGCTTGTTTATCCGACACAGACCGTTGAGCCGTAACGCACAAAAACGATCGCACGACTTGATCAATATGTATCGCTGAGTAGCACAGACACTGCGCGCCAGCTTATGGTGACAGATCGCATCATGGCCACAGTTAAAATTAATACCTCATCGATTTTGCTGCATAATAGTGAAGAAAAATAATGAAAAGGGCTTCAGAATAGCGCCGTCTTGCAAAATAGCTTGCAAAATAATGCCATCATGCCAGTCGCAGTCACAAAGTCGCAAAGTCACATCACAAAGTCACAATGCATGCTAACTGAAATATCCGACTAGGGTTTAGCCCTGATAAAACACGCCAACACGTCTATTCCTTCTTCAAGAAGCGTCGCAACTTTTAGATGAGAATTCTCTGCAGCCATTAATATGTAAGTCTAAGTAACCATTAATACCTATTCGATTAGCTAACTACGAGCTGCTATTTGAAAAAAGGTGAGGAACCCGCAATGGTAATCTAGTAGAGAAGCAGTGTCTACTGCATTCACGTATACAATAGACATGCGTTTTTAGAACTATTGTGACATTCATCAGCTGAATGAATGTCAGTCACACAATATCATAAGGGCCTAAGATAGGCGATACAAACAATTACGACGGTCCAATTGGTATCATTATTTTGATCATGCGACGTGTGATAAGAGCGAACGCCGTAATTCGCACAGGCCATGCTTTCGGTCTACCTCCGTCATTTTTACTTGCGTGTCAGTGGCAGTTGTACTAAACTAGACGGAAGCACAGTACCCGTGCACAAACGGCGTGCGCGCAGCCCCCCACGAATAGATAAACACGCGTATTGAAATTTGATGCTGGATTTACCCATTTTGGAAAGATTAGGCAAACATCTAAAACATGAACACAGAACACATTTTCTGCGATAAAGAAAAATCTAAATTTAAAAAATCTGGGGGGGCTCCATGGGGCACAGTTAATTTTCTAAAAATACAAGCAAAACTATATAATCAGGGCTTAGTGCGCATTTCCCTAACAATAATAAAAAATAAAAAATAAAAAATCTGAGGGGGCTCCCGGGGGCACCGCTCATATTATTCAAAATTCAAGCGAACTGTATAATCCGGACGTAGTCCGCATGTTCTCTGAAAAAATGGTCAAAATCCGTTCAGTCGTGGCTGAGTTATTGTAACGCAATGATTTTGGCCCCCCCAATTTTTATAAAAACCGTTAGCCCATCTTATATATCAATATTTTGTTAAAACATGTATAGGGCGTTTTTAGTAAGTAGTGAGTGGAACAATCTGGTGCAAAAAGCGTGCAAATCGGACTGATAATAAAAAAGTTATTGCGATTCTTGAAAAAGTGCATGAAATGGCCCCCCCAGGCCCCCTTAACATTTCAAAATGAATTATTTAGCCAGAAACGCTTTCCCCAATGGCATATATGTTTTCTCCCTGGTTTCATAATTTTCACGCTCAAGGCTGTTACCCACGATGATGTGAAAATAGAAAAAATTCGAAATCTGGGGGGGGCTCCCGGGGGCATCGTTCATTTTTTTCAATATCCAAGCGAACCTGTATAAGCCGGACTTAGTCCGCATGTTTCCTGAAAAAATGGTCAAAATTCGTTCAGTGGTGGCAGAGTTATTGTGGCGCAAAGGTTTTGGCCCTCCCAACTTTTATAAAAACCGTTCGCCCACCTTACGTATCAATATTTAGTTAAAACATGTATAGGGCGTTTTTTAGTAAGTAGTAAGTGGAACAATCTGGTGCAAACGGCGTGAAATCGGACTGATAGTAAAAAAGTTATCGCGATTCATGCAAAAGTGCGCGCGGTGCCCCCCCGGGCACCCCCACAATGTTTACAATTAATTTTTTTCGCTGGAAGCATTTTCGTTGACGGCAAAAATGTTTTGACCCTTATTCTAGACTTATAGGTCAGGAGGCGCGTCTGCGGGAATGCGCCAAAGATCCGTATGAAATATGATTTTTTTTTATAAAATAAAATAAAGGTACCGGGCCAAAACGATACGGCGTTCGCCTATCGGCGCACGCCGTAAAAATTTCGTAGACTATTGCACCGTGTACAACAACAATTATGTGTTGTAATAGAGGCATTATTGTTTTAAACCTTGAACGTTGGCCATGCGGCACCAGGAATACGGTGTAATGTCTATAGAACCGCACTACAGTTAGATGCACGTTGTCCCGCTTTCACGGTCTCTCGATTTTATTTCAATGACGATGCAATAATAGAGGTGAATCATGCAACTCGCTCAATCATCACGACTACATGTAATACGATATAAATACACAACAACAGTATATTGACGCAAAACGGTCCACTTGCAACAGCTGCAATAGTAGCTTAACCACAACGCTCTATTAACGGTAGGCCTGTCCTGCATTTTCAGTTCGAAATAAGTTACTGACTGTGTGGTCTTGCGGCCAGACTATAGACAACACAGCGTAGACTGCGTGGGGAATGCTGGATCACGAGAGATGTGCACAGAGGCTTGCTCATCGGATGTCTCAGGTACATGTAGCCCTAGGCTTACATGTATGCTGCGTAATCTTTGTCACTTGCGTCCGCCTCGTAATAGAAGCTTCATTAAGTCTGCAACAAAAAAACGTCATCAAAACGCTTCATTACATCATAATTATTTAGTATAGGTCTATAACGCATTATGAATAGGCCTAGGCTACACGCGCGTGGCACATTTTTGTTTTCTAATAATTAAGCTCGAATCTTCAGCGGCTTGACCGGGCTCCATGGCAAGATCTGTCGCGTGCTGTGCAACCATTAGCGGATCTACACGGTCCATGTACGTGTAGTGTAATAAACATCTCTATCCCTGATCTATAGCTACAATGAATCAACGCCGTCAGTTTTCATCTATATATATAAAGTAGTAAGCCTTAATCTGTGTGTCTGTCTGTCTGTCTGTTTGTTCACGATGCACGGCCACAGTTTTTAAGCT
>JAQIWG010009573.1:0-10541 GCA_034695025.1 Chamaedrilus cognettii
TACATATAGCCTACTCCTGATTTAAGGCTCATACAGTTCTACTAGCACTCTTTTGTCGATTGAACAAGCTGGTCAACATACAGAAACTACACACTTGTATTTACCATTCGGTACACAAACAACCAGGAGTAATAAAATGTGCACATAATAACAACTCACACCAAAAGTAGCACTCGTATCGTAACCTACATGTATAAAAGGCAGTCTAAATGCAATACAACGTAGGTTTATGAAGAATGCAGACATGATCTAGAAGCAACTTTGAGGATCATAGCTCATGAATTTTATAGAGAAGAGTTTGAGCCGTAGGCTTGAAGAGTTCAAGCTGTATACCAATACTGAAAAATGTCCCATCACCCCCACAATCGACATTTCGATCCACCCCTGCAAAGCCTATATTCAATATTGACAACGATGTTATTGCATGCTTACCGAGTACGCTGTTAGGACCAGTACAAATCCCACTGCAGGCTAAGGTGTCCGCATGGGCACGGCATCCAATGCATTTCCACCCATCCAAGGAAACGACCTTCAAAATGCCAATGTTTGTACTTCCACAAGTTACAATGAAAAAAGATAACTTATAAATAAAAAAGACAAAAAACAATTTTTAAAAAACGCAAGTTAATACGCACAAGTTAAAAAGAAATGTTATGCCCATGCAATGTAGAGGTCCATGCAAATAAAGCCCAGATCCAAAAAAGCATATCTGATCGGCTACAAGTCTACAACTGAAATCATAAACAACCGTAGACCGAGGCAATAAGGTCTACCAACTTAGCTGACTTGTAATTCTCCAAGTTTCCATGCGGTAAAATGAAATTCAACCGCTTCAATTTAAACCCTGTTTTAGAGCAAAATTTAATAGACAAGTTCTAAGACAGCGTAGCACGCCTGCATGTAACCTGATCTTGAGGGCATGCCAGACATGTAATTTCACCTCCAACACTTTTCGACAGACGATATCCCGGCTGGCATATACATCTCAAGCCTGCAGGCAGATTGCAGAGTCAACACAAAAGTATTCAATCTGTTGAAATAATAGATATTAATAAAAGGCCCATACAACGTTCCGGACTAGGCTTATATAAATTCAATCATGATATTCATGGTACTGTAAAATCAAATACTGTAATTACTACAGATCTATTAATTTCAGTTTTGAGTATTCAGAAAAAGTTTCGTTCGATTGGGCTAACGGTTTGCTTAGTATTACCGAAACCTACATAGACTATAATTTTTCTGATATTTTCGTCCGGTCCGGTGACAATTAAAAAAACTGGTGAGGGGGATGACTAGCTGGGGCGGGGGAGAGAGGGGGTAAATCAATACGCTATACATACCGTCCTCGCTAGATGTTTGAAAGCGCGAGTCTTGCGAGCACGGCACACAACTCAGGCTCGTGTGACTAAAGTATCGACCACGCCCCCTGCTACCGTTCACCCCTCCGTCCCTGCTCATCCTGCAGCCCCTAGGGGTCTGAAACGCCACGGAGTAGTCGGGTCTCGCCCTCCTCAACTCTCCTGAAGAAATGCTAGCAAATAAATTAAAAGAGCACAGAAATAAAGAGAAAAAGCTAAAATTAGGGGACGCGTGTGCCATTTTAAAATACTCTCTCATTAGCTGTTCAACGCATTTTTCAGCCGCGTGGTCGTGACCAGGATTTAATTGCTTTCAGTATTTTCGTTTTATAAATTGCTTACTAAAAATAGGTCTTAATTTCGTTATCGCACAAAATAAAGTTAAGCGCTCAGTTTCGTGCGCTTAAAAATATAGTGCAAGTAGGGTGAACTGAGCACAAAATTTGGTTAAGACTCTAGGCCTACAAATTTTTATATTGATCAAATGGTAGTCTACCAAACAGTCAATAAATTAGAAGGACTGAAGGAGTTTTTCTTCGAAAGGAGAGATACTGTTGAGGGCAGTGCCTGTGGAACAAGGAGAAATTCGTGTGCATTTTAAAAGAAGAGATTCAGATTAAACAGGAAAATTTAATTTAGGAAATCCAGGTGTTGATGAATGGAATAAACTCCCTGAAAGTGTTATTCAGGCTGAAATAATCAATGCCTTCAAAGGAAAGCTTGATGGCTACTTGAAGCAGGTCAGGAGATTGAGATAGGCGGTGCTACTTTTCCTCTGTTGAACCGTCAGCACGAGAAGTGGAGGAGTGGATGGTAAACTAAATAAAGAAAAAGAAAACATCAATATTAAGGCGACGTAAGCAAATTGAGTATAGTTCTAGCGTAACCTATTTGTAAATTTCCCATAAAAAACTAAATTAGCTTTTATTAGATTTTTGCTATTATATGAAATATTATATAAAATATGTAGAACCTAGCAATTATTCCGATTTAAAAAAATGAAAAGTCTATAAAAAGTTTATAAAAGTATAGATAAAATGTTAACACGCAGGCTTTTTAAATAAAATGTATATTTAGCAAAAGTTGCAAAATTAAAATAAACAAGCAATAGCTCGACGCAACCGCGATTTAATTAATTAATTTTTTTATCCCAGCGAAAATGTGGAAGCCGGTGTACGTGGCCTCAGCAGCTGCTGCGTTCATACTCCTAACTCAACTGTTAGGTGTCCAATGCCACGGGGACCACGGACACTCGCACGGGGGTCACGGGCACTCGCACGGGGGTCACGGGCACTCGCACGGGGGTCACGGGCACTCGCACGGCGGCCACGATGATTTCGACGACGACGAGCACTTTGACGACCACCACGGACACAGTCACGATATGGCGGAGGAGCCCCCGAGCTTCCGGTACTCGCGTCAAGCAAACCAGCCCGTCCAACATGCCAAGCCCAAGCCTGTGGGAAGTCCCAGTGGCGTCGACAGTTCGCCTCCTATACACAAAGAGCCAGACACCGCACGTGATGCAACATTACACGACGACCACGAACATCCGGATGTGAGGGGGCCTCCGAAGCGCGGGGGGCTGTCTGGGGCGGCGTTGTGGCTCCACGCTCTTGGATCAACAGCCCTCGTCAGCTCTGCCCCCGTCTTAATTCTGATCTTCATCCCGCTGTCCAATCGAAACGAGCATCAGTCTTTGCTGAAGGTTCTGTTGAGTTTTGCATCTGGGGGACTTCTTGGCGACGCTTTCCTTCATCTTATCCCCCATGCGATCGAGGCGCGGCAAGGCTCTGAAGGGGGGCATTCCCATTCTCACTCGCACTCCCACTCTGGAGAAGGGGAAAAGTCCCACCAACACGATCTTGGTGTTGGTTTGTGGGTGCTCTGTGGAATCGTTGCCTTCCTGGCCGTCGAGAAATTCGTGCGCTGTGTCAAGGGCGAAGACGGCCACGGACATTCCCACGCGGCAAAGCTGCCCGCGGCAACGGACAAAAAACCAGACGCTTCCGCGGACAGAAAAGCCGGCGAGGAAAAAGATCGATCATTGAAGGGCGATAAGAAATCCAAATCCTCCGAATCAGACAAGGACGAAAAGGAAAGCGGAGGGGGGGCCATTAAAAAGACAACCCCCTGCAAGTCGGCTGCCAAAGGTGACAGGTCAGAGGGTGACATCAAGATTGCAGCCTATCTCAACCTCGCCGCAGATTTCACACACAACTTCACCGACGGACTGGCGATCGGGGCGTCGTATCTGGTCGGACGAAACGTTGGGATCATCACCACCATCACGATCCTACTGCACGAGGTAGGCCAGGGAAGAAGCAATTGGCTTGCAGCCCAGAGCTCCCAGGGCGAGTTGTAAAGTGTGAATAAAGAAGGAGGAGCGGTTCCTTGCTTAATCTATCTAGTTACTTTTGCAGGCCATTATGAACGCAAAATTTATAAATGGTTGTTTTAGATTTAGATGAATATTTCATGAGGTGATCATGCAATTTGCATTCGAACTGAGTGATCAGTCAAGATTTGCGACATCTTTGTGATCCATTACGAATATATCACTTGCTTAACGATTCCATCTTATTTTTAACCCTGATCCGATGCAGTCATTTTGGCTGAACTTTTAGCTATTCAGAGTTATTTATCAGAGTGAGTTACTCAGAGAAATTTTCTACTGAGCATTGGGAGGTTTATACAATGAATAAATGCTTGCAATCTCACTGCTTTTAATTTTTGGTAGAAAAATGTGCACCATTTTATGCGTTAAGGTGCCGCATGAGATCGGAGACTTTGCCATCCTCATCCAGTCGGGCTGCACCAAGCGCAAGGCCATGCTGCTGCAGCTCACTACAGCCATCGGGGCGCTTGTCGGTCGGTGATCTTGATTTAGATTATCAGATCTTGATCTGTTGTGTTTTAAGTCATTTACAAGAAAAAGACATGACGATAGATTGAGCAAATGTGTGCTAAACTGTGTGAACTTTTTTATTCGCATTGCCAATTAAAGCAGTTGGTATGATTGTATTGGTCATTAATTTAATTATTGTAGTTCCTTGATAAAAGGACAGGTAGATTATGTTTGTAGGTTTTGTGAGTTGTTTCTTTAAGGAGCCTTGATGCAAAGGTGTGGTCTGCTATCAATTGACTTAGATCTTTTTGATTGTAATGTAATTTTACATAATTTAAATAATAATGTTGATAAATTATTTTTTATGTTATATTTAAATATTGCTGGATCGTGGTAATGTGGCGTGGAGCATTATGTTGTGCAATAAATGATTGCGTTTGCTCTATCGCAGGTACTCTCTGTAGTTTGATGGCGGAGGGCGCGGGTGAAATGGCGACATCCTGGATCCTTCCCTTCACCGCCGGAGGTTTTGTCTACATCGCGACTGTGTCTGTCATCCCTGAACTGCTCAGCGACTCGAAGCTGTGGCAGAGCATGCGGGAAATAGGCGCGCTGCTGGCCGGCGTCGGCATGATGATCATCATTGCCAAGCTGGAATAGACTTCTGGGCTGTCTGGATGTAGTGCGAAGGCGTATTGTTGGGGTTGTCTTTAGCGGGCGTAGTAACGGTACGCCGAATATGATGGCTTGCTGCAAGCTGTACGCTTAATTTAAAGCGGGCAATTTAAATGGACTCCAGTGGTGTTCGGCTACGCGGTTTTTAAAGAACTTGGGAAATGCACTGGTTAGTGCTATATACAGGGCAGGAGTAGCATTGCTCCAATCTTATCAGAAATGGGAATCACCGGTGTATTTCTACAATTTGATTAACATTAATTTAGTTTAGTTAATAAGCTTTTTCTTAAGAAACCTTGAAAATATATCCTAAAAACAAAAACATTATTTGCAAGAGTAAATTTAATCCAGTAGTCAATTTTGGATGCTGTACAAAATTCTTCTCATCCTCTCAATGCAATACTGATTATTTAAACTTGGACTCGTACAAAATGCTTTAATGGGACGGCCTTGCTATAAAAAAAAATCTCTAAAAAGTCAGTTGATTATGCAACGCTAGGAATGAATTTTACTTAGGATAGTCCTGGAAAGTTAGAAAATCATTAACTGGTTCTGCAAGTATAGCAAGTGTAGTCAGAAACTTGTTGTAAATTCATGACAGAGGATGTTTGAAGCCTGTGTGAATTTCTGTGGTTTATGTTTTTCTTTATTGGTTTACTTGGTCATTTTGCATAGTGAGATATGTGCATAGATGCCATGTGTTATGCCCATTTCAGGCTGTTGTAATTTAAAGAGAATTTTTGATTGTGTCATTCAGCATAGATTATAAGGTTGTCAATGTAAAAGTACGGACATCAATGGGCGAACGTGCGATTATGTGGTTAGTTAGACATAGTTAGGCATGTTTAGATGAATTTAGATCACGGTTTTGGTTATTCTCAAATTTAACATCTTTTAAGCCTTATTTGAAAGTTGTGTGCCTCATCAATGCAAGGAGGATGCAATGTATCCTATGTGCAAGGGTTATACGAAGTTCTGAAACTTTCAATTAAACCCTCACAATACTTTAAGGATATTCATGTTAGCGGTAAATATCCAAGGTGGATATAGTCATTAGGGCCTACTGGTTAACAAACTGTCACTGAAACATGTTAATCAAAAAAAAAGTAACATTTCAGCTAAATGAATAAATAAAATTAGGTAATAGAAATATTTAAGTCTATGAATCTAAGTTGTTGTGGTTGGACGATGTTTGTTGTTTGGTTCTTGTGCTGGTGTCGGTATATGACTGTTTTATTTGAAAAGACGTAACCGTGTCACCCGCGTTTTTGAAAATAATTTTTTCGCCTTCCTCGATACATAAGTTAAAATTCTATCAGAAAGCTCAATGCAAGATATGCGGAAGACATTTCTTTCATCCCTATAATATTATACGCAAATACCATGCGATGAGAATTCATAGAAATTTTCTTCTAATTTTGATGACATATTTTACAACAATCAAATATAATTAAATGCATAATAGATTGAGACGAAATAATTAAGAACAACAATTAAGAATAGTTGGGTAGTACAATGTCGTTTGTGAAAATACTTCTACCACAAATCCCACAAAAGTGCGCAGGAAGAATATTAAAAGACTTCATGGGCAAATTGCTACCGGAATTTTTTGAAAAATTAAGAATATTCAATAATGCTGAAACGTTATATTTAATTAATTATATTGTATCAGCGTTATATTGATAACGCTGATACATTAAATCACATATCGGTATTTACTTTACAGTGCCTCAACATATTTTATGTAAAAATTGTGATTTAAGCGCTAAATATGACTTTCAAACTAAATCTCATACAATAGTGACGTCGCACAAAAGTGACCAACTAACCAAATATAATTCACACACATTTACCTAGATCACATACCTAGATTATAGTAAAATAACAAAAATAAGAAAAACAGCACGCAGTCTAAAATCTAGACGCGCTGCATTTCAGCAAAATACCAGAGTCAGAAAAATCGCATGCAAATTCTTAGCTGCCATAGCGTGTCAAAAAACCCTACTATATCATCTGCATCGACAAAAGGGACCAAAGTTCACTAGAGCTGCTATTATTCCCAAGCGATAGAAAAGATCAAAAATAAACCTACACTAGAGGCAACAGTCATTTAAATAGATCGACAACTACTTCCATCTCCTGACTCTTAAGATATTATGCCATTGTTCAAGAGACAAGAAGTTAAATACAGTCGCAAGTGTTCGCGCTTCTACATCGCTTTCTTATGAAAAACAAGCAGAAATAAAAACTACAGACACTATCCAGAATCTAGCGCACAGCATGGATTTCTTAACTCCATACAAAAACTCTTGGCTAGTCCATCATATGATATATCTACTAGGAGACAGTTGATAATGACCACATAGTCTTCATAGTAACCTATTTCTTGTAAGCGATCTAATCCTGACAATGCAATACTAACAGTATTACCAATATCGACACACCAGACCCAAAGCCATCTGTCGCTAACTCAAGGCCATGTATCGTTAGCTGATGCTAGTTCGATGCTATCTCTCGCTAGCTCGTTGCCGCCAGCAGAAAGTTCCGGCACGCAAACTTGAGGCTCAGGATGCCGTTGGACTTGGTGTGATAGCTCGCGACCAGTTCGGGCGAATTGGTCGCCGGCCTGTAAAAAAAAGAAGAAAAAACCATTGTATCACAGAATAAAGAGCGAGATAGCATTGATCACTGAAGGCATCGTGGGACAAATTTTTTTAAACCACTACTTCATACAATCTAACAGTATTCTGCTGACTAAATTTGTGACTATACTTTATGACTCTAAGGAAATCTAAATATGAAATAAAACAAAACATTCGCATTAGACCAGAATACGAATCGGTTTGGAAGCAAAAATCCCCAAAACCAGTCGACCAAGTTTACAGGGAACAACACTGGCTAAGCACAGGCAACATGCATGACTTTGCTGGGATCAGTCCTCCAATGCTTCGCCTATTTTTCCTCCTGTGTCAGCATTGTTAAACTTGTAAAATTATTTTGTTTGTTTGAAATGATAAATAAAAATAAAAATCTAATTTTAAAAGCGTGCAGACTCACAATGAGGATTCTGTTGCCGGGGAAGTAACGAAGGAATCTGTAGAGGTGACATGGTGAACATCCCAGAGCTTGATGGAGCAATCCAGACCACCTAAGCATTGCCAAACACAAATATATAGGTCACACGGTGCACATCCCAGAGTATCATGGAGTAGTAATTCAGTCAACGCGTCATCAAACATCTTCATTAACAATTAATACTCGCAGTATTTATTAGTTTCGGATACTCTCAATAATTAATATTTTTCACACGATTGTTAGTTACGATGTATTAACGCAAACATCTGTTGAATCAGAAGCCGCTCAGCAAATGCTAGAAGTCCCAAATACTGCTTCACATCGTCTTGATAGGCCTACACGAGAAATATAGAAACATAAGCGCACGATTCATTAATGTAGTGAACGTAAAAATAATGGAACGTTTTGACATCCGAGATGTCACAGAGCACCGAAGGTGAAATACAACTTATAAAACTGGCCTTGAATCAAAATCGATTTACAAAAAAATCCAGTAACAAAATGATCACGGAATCAATCGGATAGCTCGCACTAAATGCGCGAAGCTGAGACTGAATGCGCTGAGAGGTGTTAGACAAGCCTGAGGCAAGCAGGTTGCTGTGTGGGTTGAAGGCCAGGCTGTAGACGATGTCGTCGTGACCCCGCAGATCCTTGAGCAGACGACCCGTTCCCAGGTCCCACACCTTTACCCGCCTATCCTCTCCTAACGCAGAATGTACACGCGCTAGATACCACACTTACACCATATCCAGAATACAATAATGCTGGATTGAAATAAAATCGACAGCGAGAGAATCTAAGCTTGATCTCGCCCAGATCCCACCCAAATCGATTTGAACCAAAAGAACCGTGACGTTTTTGATTGCCCTAATTTCTACAAAGCATTAATTTTCTCGGCGCCGGAAGGGCACACCCTGCACTGCAGGTCGGTCCAAATGTGGTCGAGTCGGTGGAGGAGTTCGTATATCTCGGCAGGAAGCTAAGTTCAGACGGGTCTAGCTCACATGAGGTAATGCGCCGGATAGCCCTTGCTGCCTCTGCAAGAACCAGCTTGGCCGAGTCTGGAGACAAACGCGGCTACGCCTTACAACAAAACTCCGTCTCTACGAAACTTGCGTGCTCTCGATTCTCCTCTACTGTGCTGAGACCTGGACACTCCTCAAATCGGACGTCAATCGTCTGCAGGCATTTCACATGCGCAACCTGCGACGAATAATCGGGGTTCGCTGGTTTGACCACGTCACCAACGTCGCTATGAAAGAGAAAACCCAACTCGAGGATATTGAGCCCAGAATCCGGCGGCGGATGCTGACATTGTTTGGGCATGTGGCTCGGATAAACCCGGGCGTCCCGGCTCACGATGCTCTGAGAGTGGCGCTAAACATCCGGGGGGGAGCGCGCCCGTTCCCACATGGAGGCGCCTTCGAAGTCGGCCAAGAACAATGTGGGCTGAGCAACTAAGGAGGGACCTGGGGGGCAAGAGCCTGGTGGAGGGGTTGAGGATGGCGATGGACAGGGATGGTTGGCGGAAGTTCGCCACGAGCCGCTGCTGCTCCAGCGAATGAAGAGGAGGAGGATTAATTTTTTGCTGCATGTTATTTCATGTTTTTTTGGTGGTTCTGCCTCTCAGAAATTTTGCTACACACAATTTTCTCATTATTGAGGACTGCCCATCTTAGATATGTAGATTCTGCAGCTTTATTTTCGCGCGTGTAATATTCGCGAATTTCAGCAATTCGCGAAATTCGCCAAATTTACACGCACGCGCCAATTTCATGTTTGACAGTATCTAAAAAAAATCAGATTTACCCGCGGACACGAGGTATTTCCCGTCAGGAGAGAATTCCACAGAGTGGACGGCGCCGCGATGACCCTGGAGCAGTCTGACTGGCTGACCGTCCCTCGCCTCCCACAGGCGCACGGTCATGTCTGTCGACCCAGTCGCGAGGTAGAGACCATTAGGGTGAAACCTCACACACTGAACACACAAGCAGTGGCCGTTAGGGTAAAACCTAACACAATTTTCTTTCTTTTCTTTTGCAGAGACATTTTAAAAATAAAATTGAAAGATAGCACCGCAAAAAATGACATTCCGAGATAAAGGACAATGATTTCACAATTTTATCAAATCCAACGATATCAACTTAAGGTTCTTTTCGTATACAATGTGTACTTTAATTAACCGTTTAAAATACTACTTAATAAAATAGTTTAAATAATAATATAAAAATAATAATTAATAATTAAAAATAGTACTAGATATCATTCGCGTGATGCCTTAACAAAAACGATCACTTCCATACCAATTCAAAAGTTCTAGATGACAAAATGATGTGAATGCGGAGTAGGGTGGTCTCACGTTGACGCCCTGTGTGTGGCCGATGAACGTGCGGAGGGGAAATACCCGGTCGGTACACCAGAGCTTCGCCGTCTGGTCGTACGAGCTGCTCGCAAACAACGACCCGGCCTCACTGAAACACGCAGGCAACTCAGCAGTGTTACCAGAGCAGTGTTACCAGAGCAGTGTTACCAGAGCAGTGTTACCAGAGCAGTGTTACCAGAGCAGTGTTACCAGAGCAGTG
>JAQIWG010009574.1:0-10538 GCA_034695025.1 Chamaedrilus cognettii
AGAGGACCAGGGTTCCGTTAAAATCCGTTGAGTTTTTATAAGGGGAGGGAGGGAGGGGGGGGGGTGGACGTACATACGTACATGTACCGTCGACGGAAAGAATTGTCACGTATGCTGTGAATCATTCCTTTTGAGTGAACAGCAGCACAGTAGCCTGTTGACTTGTGTACTCCTACGTCCTAGCGTCCACATATGTGATAATGTGTACACAAGTCAACTTTTTTTCTCCAACTAGCATTAATTCTATACGTTGAGACCGATTCGAATTGTGCGTGCACAGCGCCTGTCGCCGTATAGATCAATTTATGATCACAAACAGCGTTGTCAAATGTTCGATTATACAATATAATTTCACGATAAATTGAGCTCACAAAGGGCGTTTGTGCGATGTACGATAACGGTTGTACAATATTATGATACAATTATCGTACAATTTTTTTGGAGTTGGATAATTTTCGTCAGCACCCCCTCCCCCGCTCGTGAGTTTTTGAACGTTTTTCAGACGGTACAATAATTTTGGCTCAAAAAACTATAATTTTGGGCCTTTGATGGCTTAAAAATGATGGCTTAAAACTATATCCTTGTACGAAATCCACAACTTACAACGCGTTATATACGTAGTGCAGGAAATGTCCTTCCCATAAAAATTTTGGACGATTGGACCCCCCCCCACTTTTGCAACGCTGGATTGCAAAGGTTGAGCAAAAGTATTAATTTTTGAATGGGTTATCGCGAATTCGATAGGGGTATATTTTTTTATATCGCACTCTATATGGAGATTGTCTGTTCAATTATTATAAGCCTTTCGACAATTTTCCGGCGTAGCCCACCATTCAACCAGGTCAGCGTCGCCCTTAGGCTGGTCTGCTCAGCCGCATGCCTGGTCTGCATGCCTCGAGTTGTGCAAATTATTGTGCAAATTATCGAATGAACCCTCGAATTGTGCAAATTAGCAATGAGTGAGTTAATAGGAAGTGGAGCAATTTAACCTATCCGGGTTTACTTCAGGGTCTACGCGGAATTGCCCGCACCATGGGGCTATTCCGCCAAATATGATGTTGTCAAAAAGACACGACAGCAGCTTATTAGGATTCAATTATGCCTTAAAACACTAGTAAATATCACAGCGGACGTAATAACCTACATCAGCGTTCTTCAACACGCGGCCCGCGGGACTCATGCGGCCCGCCGAGACCCTCCATGCGGCCCGCCGCCGCATGATTCATAATTACTACAAGCATAACCCTTTCCCCCAGCACCTCTCCCTTTCATAATTTCACCTCTCGCTTTTCAACAATTCTCCCTTTAAACTTCAAGCAAAGTACCACTATTAGTATCTACAGTGTGTAGTTCAAGCTATATATTGTCGTATTTAGTTATATTTATTAATTTTATTATTAGTTTCTTAGTCATATTTAACGAAGCGTTGTGGCCGAGTGGTCTAAGTCGCGGATTTCGGATTGCAAGTGTGCAGAGAGCCGGTTTGATTCCCGGCCGCGGCAAAAGATTTCGAGTCACTTCGTGCACCCTTGACAAAGGTGCTTAATTTGTCAGCCTTGCAAATAATCATCCAATCGGGTGGAGTGCAGTAGAGAAGTTGAAGTTAATATTCAATACTATGTGAAATCTGTGAACGCGCAACAAAACTTCAGAAAGCACTGCTACTAGCAAAATACCGCCAGATCATGAGAACGTTTGAAGATCGCGGTGCAATTATTACAGTAACCGTAGCTTCTATAAGACGACAAGAACGCTCCAACGATTCGTGGACAATGTATTTGTGTTTCCGGGGATCTCTCTGTAACGGTGCGTAATTATTAAAGAAAATCGGAAACTCTGGGTTACATGCACACGTAACTGTTAAGGCCGATTGCTCGACCTCGATTTGAAATGCGATTTTATTTTGTAGTACGAATTAACCAATCAGATTATTTTATACAATTCTTTCATATATTTTAATTGATTAATTCGGACTACAAAATAAAATCGCACTTCAAATCGAAGTCTAGGAACCGGCAGTTAGAAAATTTACTGAAAGGTTCTAAGGAATTTGCGAAATAGTGCGCATGTCGTGCCACGCGATGAAGAATTTAGCCCAATTACGCTTAAGTTGCGAAAAGCGCCTTAAGACTTCATAAAAATATACATCTTTTTTTGCATTAATATGAAAAATATTTATTATTTGGTGTAAATTGCACAAAAAATCTCAGAAGTGAATTTTTTTTTTCTTAAATTTTTGTGCAGCATTAGCTAATTTTTGCAAAAAATTGTGAGAAATCCGGAGATTGGCGATAAATCGCATATTTTCCGAAATTTGCAGTGAATCAAAAAATTTGCGTTAGTGATAGGTGAGGCCCTCCGACGATTTGACCCATTTTTTCTGGCCCTCAAACTGAAAAAAGGTTGAAGACCACTGACCTGTATAATAATGTATAACAATACAATACAGCTCGTTGTACGACTGATCTGCACTGGATTGCCTTTACCTAGGCGGAATTACCCTCCTTTTCCCTACATTGTAGCCTATACAATTAGTGTTCGATGGGTTTTTTAAACTACTGTAATTTACGGCATTCTGTTAAAGATTACGATTCAGTATTTAATCCTGATTTTTTTCTTATAAAAAACTAAGATTTTGGCATGAATGCACCTGAAATGCATCTCGTGGCAGCAGCCTGGCCCGTTTCGTTGAGAACATGGTTGCTTTTAACGGAAAGTACTTCGATGTAGGATCCCAGCGCAATTTGGAAATTTTATTTAATATTTCGAATCGTTCTGCAGTTTGCGGGTCAGGAATTTGCGTAGTTAGGCTACCATAGTTTACCAGTAAGTTAAGAACAGATTACCGGCAGGGGCGCAATCACGGGGGGGCTCAAATTGGATGAGTCGTGCAATTCCTCCCGATCAGATGAGATTTTGTTTTGTCGGGGGGGGGGGGGGGAGGGAGGGTTGAGGGGGTATGGCGGTTCAGCTAGGTTGTTCGAGTGATAATAATAACAGTTAGCATAGCGACTCCGTCCATTCAGCAGCATACATGTGCATTAGATTTAATTTAGATGGAATACCCTAGACTAGTCTCGGGCCTTTATAATCACGCATGACAGTTGAGATGCTGCGATTTCATTTGAGGGCATCAGTCCACTCTGCTTTGGCTTGTGCTCCTCCCAGCATTTTTTCCTGGTTGCGCCCCTGATTACCGGCAATCAAAATATCTTTAGTTTACTGGTAATTTTCGAAAACTGTACACAATTATTCAAAGAACTATCTATTGTGATTGTGAAACTGATATTTACGTGCGTGTAAACTGTGATCAAAAAATTGCGTACAAAATTAACTACGACCACCGTTGCCACCCATCTCAACTATCAAGAATAAACGCCTATACAGTTGTAAATGGTCTTAAGAAAGCAAACTGATTCGGCAAAAGCACTTTGGTACTATTTTGAGCCGTTTTCACCGGAAGCGCTACTTTTCTATCTCGCTGCTAATTGCAAATTACACACTTACATGACTTTCTATTTTTGTTGTCATTTATTTCAAATAACGTTATTTTAATTTATGATAAATAATTATTTCCCTTTTCACTCGTTTTTCACACTATTTTTTACGGAAAAATTATCATCAATAAATTCCTTCATTCGAGCCAACGAAAAAATTATACATGTATAAATTCAATGATCAATATTTTTCATCTGCAGCGCTTAGGCTCATGGCTTTGGAAGTCCTCCGACCTGCTGTTGTTGTATTTTTGTTAATTTGGCTTATTGCTTCGAGGTGTCATGATCCTTGAAGTTATTTTTAGCTACATGTACATGTACTATGATGAACTTACTATAAATTTTTCATTCACGAGAATCGGGTTGAATACCTTTCTGCATATTGCTTGTAGCAAAATGACGTAGCTTTGCCAGTAGGCATATACATGTAGACCTACATGTATACGCCAGATATTTCTATGAAATTTACAGAGATTCACAATGAAGTATTTCTGAACAAATTTCAACTGCAAATTGTGCCAGAAATTATTCTGGTGCAATTGCAGTTGAAACGTGCTTGCTATTGTCATTATTATCTCCAATATGCACAATATCAGCTAACGATATTATTGTACGCTAGTATTCTGAACGCTTTGCTAATGCGTCGCTCAAGCAAGACCGTGCAACTGCTGATAAAGGACATTCTAAATTCATACCGTCAATAACCCTGTCATCAGCCATTCAATAAACACTTTTTAGGCATACCATTAAATTTGGTTGCACATGCAAGACATATTTAACAAACATCTCATTTAGGCCCAATTGTTCATTAGAGAGTTATTTGGTTTTAAATGATCATAGAACAAAAATAACGTCACGATTCTATCAGATCTTGCAAATTCGATCCAGGATTGTTTGAACAACACGCCAATATTGGGGAGCTATTCAAATCATCCTAGATAGTTCAACCATGGTTCAAATAACTCTCTATTGAACAACTGGGCCTAGGAATACCAATGCATTCCAGAGCACAAAAATTTTGCGGCGAAAGTGTTGGCTGATAGAATTTATGTTGAGCGAATTTGATAAGCGCGTTATCGATAACGCTGCGTGGCGGTGGCCCCTCTGTACATCTCTGCGCGCTCGCGTGAATGTAACGGCGGACGCTCTGAAATGCCAAATTTGTAGCGCTTGGATGCGTGGCTGTCTTCCACGGGCAAACGAGCAGAACGAGTGGGTATGTTTTACGAATGTTTCCCTGTCCTCGCACCAAGGCCAAGCAATGGATTGTCCCATAAATTTATATTTTGTTAAAGAGTTTCTGGAACTGTTTCTGAATTACGAGAAGTACTTATGAAGCCACGATCTTATGATATGGAACATGAGTGAAAGGTTGCGGTCTCTGCAACCTAGCGTCAGAGGTGCATCAACGGAGCTTATAGCCTGTATGTGGATATTAGGATGGGAACTTTCTACTTGAAGGTGACCGTAGCACTGTGTCAGTACAACCTCAGAGCGAAATTTTAGGTTTGAAAAGCAACGATCAACAGCTTTAAGTAAATCGCTGCACTTGACTCTAGGCCGACTGCCCGTGATTTGCTTCGCACCAATAAAACCATTCTTGGAACCATGACCAAAAATGTAGAATGTGCGTCGCATTCGCCGAATCCGAGCATTTTAAATAATATCTGGTTTAAAACGAACTTTATTTGTTTTGATATCGTACTCAACAACCCTGATCAATAACTTTTTTCTGATTCCTCGTACCGTTATCAGTTTTTCCAGATTTAATGCGTCTTGTTCAAATTCCTTATCGCCTCGAGGGACCAGCATGTATATTTCCTCGTTTGTAGCTCGCGCTTTGCGTATTTGTTTGGATCTTCTACGATGATGCTTACCTCTTAAATCTTTGCAAAATTTGGTGATGGTTCTCAGTAAAGACCTTGCTGTTTTACGTACATCTTGAGAATTATGACTAGACTGATACGACTGATTGCGATAGACTGATTGCGACTTTGCTTAGCAAAGCATCCACTCCAGCCTCCGCCTTGACACGCAGCGAGCATCGACGAGTCTGTCTGGCATGGTGCCATTTTGAAGTCTTTTTCATTATTTATCTTCACTATTTTTCAGCAAATTCCATAAGGTATTATTTGCATCGTCAATTATTTATCCAATCAACATTACTAGCATTACAGTCTTAGAGAAAGATATTTATGCCCTAATTGTTTAATTTTTCAACATATAACTATTCACTTTCAGTTGATCTAGAAACAAGTTTTGAATAACTATTGAGGAGAATGACAAGGACGGATCCAGTTGGGTGGGGGATTGCGGTGAAGCATCCCCCCTCCCCTGCAGTGTAAAAACGTTTATTGAGGCAAAAAATTGTTAATAAAACAGTGGCTGATGTAACAATGAGCGATGTAGAAATGTGTGATGCATGAAATGTTGTGAAATAAAGATTAAGATAATAAGTAAAATATGAAGTTTATTCGTACAAGACAAAATGAAAAACAAATACAAAATGCAAGAAGGGAAGCAACAAAAGAAAGGAGTCAACAAAACAAACAAAGAATACCAACGACCAGCATTTCAGACTAGAAGTCTACAGCGAGAAACATAGTAATCTACAGTAAATGTTATTGACTGATATTGCAATCCATCCTTAGATGTAAAATGTAAGAGAAGGCTGGTCTGAAAACATGGTTTTTGGATAGAGATTGATTTGATGTGCCGCACAAAAAGTTCCGTCAGCATCCCCCTCCCTCCCCTCCCCCGCTCGTGCGTTGGTTTCGGAGGGAAAATCTTGTAACAATGCTATAGATATTCATAACCTTCACCAACGAATCCCGCATCCGTCCCTAGAGAATGATGTTTGCATGAAATTGATGTGTAAGTCATTATACGAATCGCATCTTAATTGGTTTCAGAATCATTTACCATCGCCGTCATCTTGCATATTCTGAGAAGAATCAAATATAACTTGAAAAACCTGACGGCCCGGGCCGCCAGTCAATGTCTCTCAATGTTACATGTACTTTTCGGACTGTTTAATACATAGACGCACCTGTGTTCATCGGGCCAGATCTCGCATCGACATAGGCCTACCCTAGCAAAGGCTACATTCAAAATGGTACAAAACTTACAAAAGTGATGATATACCAAATTTACCAGGATTGCTACTAAACGAATCTTCTATCAATCTTCTATCAATCTTGGATTTTTGTGAACGTCATCAACAAAATTGATGACGTAGCACTGTTTTGGAACATACACGTGTACTTATGGAACGCGCTACATGCAGGTATGAATGCATGCATGTAGGCGTACATGTAGGGCATTGTAGGCCTAGGCCTACATCTAGGGAGCACTCAAACTAGCACTACCGCAATTGTATTGGCAAGCAATTTCAGTAAGAAATCTACAACAAATTATATTGTACCGCGTGACGCTGTGCAATACATTGTATTGCATGTTACTCTCTTAGGCCCACCTTATTTCTTTGAGTTCGTCATCATCATCATTAATTAATACCTAGGACCTACATTTTATCCACATACATGTGCGCGGTAACAACTTTTACCTCTACCATTCAAGAAATAAATGTCTCGCTTCACCTTTAATAGCGACTGTAGCTCAATATGCGACCATGGGCGACATTTAAATTAATTGTCAAATAATGATCTAACACTGGTACCGTTCTATTAATGTATTTCCTGTGTTGGTTCTACATGTACATGTAACTTGAGCATATTCAAGATACTTCTAAATCACATCTGATTATATTTAAACACTGCTTTTTTGCAGAACACGGAAGATTGTATGGTAACTTTGGTCGTGCTCCTTTGATTTTAATACACATAAAAATTGTTACAATGCCTCAAACAATACTTGACAATACACACACAATCATTGTGAAATGAAATTCTACACAAAATGAGAAATATAAATTTGCCTTTTTTATTAACTCTAGTTTATTATTACTTCGCTCATAATTTATTAGCATATTTTCTCTAGAAACTGCTACTGTTGCAAGAATGCCTTGTAAGATATAACGTTTTTTGTATCATTATTGTGACTGCAAGCGCAATCTAACTGCTAGTAATTAATATGGGGTAACGTTTAGTGTTCCGAGAGGAATCTCGTTATCCTTTTCATCTCTCTGTTGTGTACATTATGAAGTTACTATTGTATGCTGCATGCTATTACTTTTGGCACGGGGTACGGGTGCTTTGGGTATGGATGAATAGATCGAATTGAATTGAAATACCTTTGTTACCGGAATTAGGTTTTAAAAATATAACAGTCGCACTTCTCCTAAAACTGTAGTTATCTGCAGTCCTATCTTTGTGTAAATTTTCATTGGATCAGTTTGTTCTGTAGGCGGTCTTTGCTACCGTATAGACAGATTAATTTGACCGTGCATAGCGCCTTGCACAAGGCCAATCAAAACGCAAGGAAATTGTAGGGATCGGCCCGCTTTAACGCTCTGCACGCATGCGTGTCTCTCTCCGAGCCTGCGTGTATATTATTGTAGGATGCAGCAAACACTAGTAGGGCCTAAGCCAATTTTAAGCTGACGATAAACTAGATGTTTAGCAATTGTTTAGCATGTAAACCTAATTGTAATTATGCAAGTAATTGTTAAACAAGCCTAAAACAGGAAGTCGATCACTAGGTTAATTCATTCGTGCAAAAGCAATGGACGTTTCTGAACAATAGCTCATTTACATATCTAAATTTCAATCGTATATCACAGATTAAACCCTGGCTACATAATTATACGTGGATCAGCCCAATAAACAATGAATTAATCATAATATGCGTATATGTAGATCGTTTGTTCAATTATTATAAGCCTTTCAACAATTTTCGGGTGTAGCCCACAATTCAACCGGTCGCGTCGCCCTTAGGCTCGTCTGCTCAGCTGCATGCCTCGTGCTATTGTAAAAAACTAACAATGAGTGAGTCGTGACGAGCTTATCGGTTACACCCCCCTCAATGGTTACAGCCATTGAACACTAATTTTTGAGTCCGTAGCAATGGGATATTCCGTGGTTCTCTCGCACTTTTGAGGCGGTTCTCCGTCTAGGCTTGTACGCAGTGAACCACTTGTATGTTTTCCATTTTCAGATCGATGGTGCTTTTTTGGGGCTCATGACTGTATAGATCTCTTTGTAGACCTCTTTGTGCTTTTCGTCGAACAACAGGCCAATGTGTGCGTTTGCATTAATAGCACTGTATAACACTGTTAAGAAAGACACCAATGAAAAGCATTGATTTTGAGAACATGAAATAATTTTCGCGTGCATGTAACTTATGCAAATTTAATGAATCGGCAAAGGTCGCGAAAATTGCACGCAACTGATAAAACGCTGCAGAAGCAGTTATATCTGGGAAAATCCACAACAGCGCCAAAATTCAGTGACAAGCCTGTATGAGGCTGTATGGTCTAGTGGTGTCATCACTGCAGGGACTGCCGTGCTAGAGGTCGGGGATCGATCCCCGCTCTTGTTGGAGAGAGTAGCAACGGAGATTCTTTTCTTCAAAATCAATATGTCTAAATATTTGTTGGTCTCCGCCTTCAAAAATACGATACCAGAATTAATGCTTTATCATTAATTAATGGAACTTAGGCCCCTATTAATTTTTGAGTTCTTACAAACATTGATCAAAATGCACACTTATTCTAAAACGCGAGTCAATCAATCAATTTCTTTTTCCTGTCATCGCGGGCTGAAATTATAATGTTAATCAATGCTAGACATGTAGCAAAAACAAACGAAAATGATTAAACAGCTTTACAAAAACACTATACTCATCCCGCATTGCAGCGGCTACAAACATCTCGTACATTTTTTGTAAAATTGAGTAACATTAGCATTCCAAATAAACAACAACCTATTCGCATCAAAACAGGCTATGTAATATCATACTGACGGATATATTACAGAAGAATTTAGACACTATAAACATTTAAGTACTTATAAAATGTGTTTTTCCTATTCGAACATCAATGCATTACGTCCTAGTCCTAGCTGAGCACATCATAATTTCAATAATGCGGCTTAATTGCCTTCACAAAAATGACTCAGGCTGCTAATTGCAAATTACACACTTACATGACTTTCTATTTTTGTTGTCATATATTTTAAATAGCGTTATTTTAATTAATGATAAATAATTATTTCCCTTTCTGATCGTTTTTCACGCTATTTTTAACGAAAAAAAATTATCATCAATAAATTCCTTTATTCGAACTAGCCTATGTAAAAATTGTACTTGTATAAATTCAATGATCAGTATTATTTTCATCTGCAGCGCTTAGGCTCATGGCTTTGGAAGTCCCCCGACCTGCTGTTGCTATATTTTTGTTAATTTGGCTTATTGCTACGAGGTGTCATGATCCTTGAAGTTAGTTTTAACTACATGTACACGTACGATGATGAATTTGCTATAAATTTTTCATTCACGAGAATCGAGCTGAATACCCTTCTCGGTATATTGATTTTCGTTGGGTCTGCACTTGTTCGACAATCAGATTTTAGGGAGTTACATGTTGGAGGGCCAAGGAAGTCTTCGTCCCGCGGGCGACTCACGGGCGCGGGACATTACAAGAGGACAGCCTTTACTTCTAGTTGGGCTTTGAGAAAAAGAGAAAAGGGCCAGTGAAACTATAAATAGGTCAGTTCATGCTTAGTGCAGACCCATTCAAAGCGATTATTTACAGTTAAAATTAAAAGCCAAATTTAGCCTAGTTACATGATATCATACAGGCCGCAGTAGGTCTATGGCCTGCATGTATATACATGTACGTGTATTATAGAAAGCAGCACAGGCTATTTAGAAGCGGTAAAGAAAACTTTCATTTAGCAAAAGAGCTACATTGTAAACGTTTTTGCGAGAACGCAGTCAACGCTTAAGATAGTTTATTTAAAGGTTGCCACCGACGGTCTACCCTTTTCCGTATTGTAAATCTGTATATTGGGTCATTCCATGTCAAATCAACCAACTCACATGACATGACCACCTCCAATTTTGCTGAAATTTGGTGAAGTT
>JAQIWG010009575.1:0-10537 GCA_034695025.1 Chamaedrilus cognettii
AAGACGTTTCATCCCGCAAGACGTTTCATCCCGCAAGACGTTTCATCCCGCAAGACGTTTCATCCCGCAAGACGTTTCATCCCGCAAGACGTTTTATCCCGCAAGACGTTTCATCCCGCAAGATGTTTCATCCCGCAAGACGTTTCATCCCGCAAGACGTTTCATCCCGCAAGACGTTTCATCCCGCAAGCGATGGTTATATATAGTGGTTATATGCTATATAAATGGTGCCCCAGACGAAGACGACCGGAATCCAATCAAAGATCTGATGCAGGCGCACGCGTCTTTACGGAAGCGCGTCGAACCGCAAGACACGTCCCCACGCGTTACACCCGAAGACGACTTGAATCCGCTCTTGTTGTAACTCGAGCATAAACACTACACCACAGCGCACAGCGCCAAAGTTATCATCAGATAATATACTATGTTTTACGTTATCGTACAGACTCAGCGCTCAGTACAAGACATAAGCCTCGCCCTTCTGACGTATACCTGAATGTCGCCCCGCAGTGCTTCCCCCTTCTCCGTCCCGCGCCCCACCCTCCCCTTAGTTCTGCTGCTGTTGGTGCTTGCCGGAGCTGAGCTCCTCTCAAGCGCTGACGCTTCAGAAGAGAGCCGCGCTGGCGTTGTGCCTATCTGCTCCAGCGAGCTCATGCATACGTGTGCGACCAAATAGGACTTGAAGGATGTCGAGAAACAACTAAAGAAAATCAAAGAAGCGATCGTCAGCGACCTGATCAGCGCGATCACAAGAGAAATGGATCATCTGAAGAGAACCTTCAAGACACTGGTTGAGGATCAGCTGCGATGCACCGAACAGAGCACCCGGTCAAGCACCGAGCCAAGCACCGTGTTAAACACCTTGCCAATCACTAGCCGAAGTCACATGTCAAGCGACAAGCTAGGCGACGAGTCAAGCGATGAGTCAGGCGATAATTCAAGCGATGAGGCAGGAGACGAGTCAAGCGATGAGGCAGGCGATAATTCAAGCGATGAGGCAGGAGACGAGTCAAGCGATGAGGCAGGCGATAATTCAAGCGATGAGGCAGGAGACGAGTCAAGCGCCCACGCACACCAGAGTATCAACTGCATCAAATCAGCCGGTATCAAACTTCCGCGTGAGTAGACTGTGCTTTAAAAGTTCCATTAAATCACAAAATTTCATATTTCACGATTAATAGAGTAGGCCTACACAGTTTTTCAGGGAAAATATCGCTAAAGCACAGAGTTGAGTTTTTAGCCATTGCAAAATAGGAGCAGCGTTACTGCTTCTGCTTATGAAACAGGAGTAGGCCTATAGTCCTACTATGCCTTTAAAAAATGAGTAGGCCTACTCGTGAGCGGGTCGGAGGGGGATTTAAAATTCATTGGTCATTTTATAGCAGTAGGCCTAGAACTACAGCTTGATTTTCAAAGCCCTGCATAACAGTGCTTTTTCTTTTTTCTGCTTTTTTTGAGGCAGCTGTAAACTTACAGCTGTAACTACTACCTACGCCACACGATTCCAAAAAGCGAGTAGCCCCACTCCACCACCGTCCATTTATACAAATGCTACTCCTACCCATTTCTAAATGCGAGTTGAGCTTGAAAAAATATAGTTTTTCGAGTACTACTCCTTCTAAACCTGCTAAAGCATGATGTTTCTACATATTTCTAGATTTTCAGCTTTATTTTAACTAGGATGATTGACATCTAACCTACTGCTTGATCAACTTGAACTAGCAGGTTTGGCATGGTATGATAAAATAAACATTGCACAATTATGCACTGTGAGTCGAAAAACGATGCCACCTTGCATTTTCCCACTTTCCCATTTACAACTCTCGCAAATATGTTTCAATATGCATCAAATTTATACTATTTATGTTCCTTGAATTAGGCCGTTAGGCATTGACGCCTGTCGTATTGCCGTACGCTAAAGTGTCATCTACACGCATAATTTAGACATGCATATTGAGACGCGTGCTCTGCTGTGTGTTAAATGTGTGACACAGCGCTTTTGTTCCGCGGTGCACATTGTTGAACTGTAGATCATTCTTGTCTAGACGAAAATGGTAATACTCGAAACGTTGTCATAACTGTCAAAGTTTATCAGATTGATCTGAAATAAGCGCCAACTGCAACCATACTAACGTCGATCTGCAGATGTGATTTATCGCGTGACAGTTATGCGCGTTTAAAAAGCAGTACCGACAAAATAAACTTTTCACATTTGTTGCTATATGCGTATTGCGTGCAAGTTGCAATCGAGCAGTTCACAAGTTCAGTCACAGCTGATGTTCAAAGTGTCCTCCTTGTTCGCCTACACGTTAAGGAGTATGAGGACGCCACTGTTCGATTTGTTGGTTCGTGATTTTGTGATCAAATCGCTGTCAATTTTCAAGCGCGTTTATCACGGGCATTCGTGACGTTAATCAATCGTCGACTCTTAGGCTGCACGCATGTTTCAAAATTGGCAGCTCTTCTATCGCGAATCAAGCAATCAAACAGTGGCGTCCTCATCATCTGTCAATGTCATTGTGTATGCAGATATGTGTAGGTAGGTAAATTTTGACAGAGTAATGACAACGTTTTGAGTGGTTCTCTTTTTTTAGGACACGGTGCATGTGTAGCGCATGTATTATATAAAAAGTGCCCGTTGCGGTGAATCATAAATTCTATGTATGGTGATAAGTATACGTCAATTTTTTTATTTATGGATTTTTGCATTATGCCGAGTACAACAATAGTGGAATGAGGATCAAGCGGAACTATTTTACCTAAAAATAGCGTTTTGGGGCATCTAGCCTTCTACGTGTAGATGTGTACCATCCGTATTAAAGCGAGGCACTGTGGTGTAGTGGTTAAGTCGTCGGGCTTCGAGTCCAGAGCATCAGGGTTCAATTCCCCGCGCCGGCAACTATGAGACCATGAACAGACCCTTCAGCAAGGCTGTTGAACATACAAGTGTCGCTAGCTGCTAACCCCGTGCCAGACAATTATTTATTTAATTTTTTGGTTGACGTCAGGAAGGGCATCCGGCCGTTAAAATCCAGCTCCAGCTGTCCTGATCTGGGGAAAAACGTGTAAACCTTCGTAAAAACATGGATATTAACAGATTACACGATAAAAAGGAGGTTAGTTAGGCCTACATGACATTTGTACCATCCGTTTCTAAACACGGAGGAGAGGCAGTCTGTACATTTTTCAAGTTCTGGTTGCACAGGAGCGTCACCAGCAAACATAAATGATCGAATAATATTCATAAATGATCGAGGTATCCAAGTATGACGTCATCAAGATGGCCGCCGCTCCGACACAATCAAAAGTCATTCGAGCTATTTGAACTGGTAATATCTGATTCGAAAGGTATTTGTATACGTTTTAAGAAATCCCCTTGTGACTTTTCTGAAAACTTATCCTTTGTTTTCGAAATTCAGAAATAGTCAATTTTACAATGAAAGTCGCAACGAAAATGAAAATTTTTCTTCTTAAATGAAGCGTATGCAGCTTTGACTAGACTCGTCTTAGAGATATGCAATATAGACTAGAAAAATCCTTTCCAACGAGCTGTTGCATGTTCACATGATCACATGTTGGGAATCAAAAACATAAATATTTTAAATGGGATGCATGCCGTCGATGTGTGGTTTTCACTTTTCTAGTATAACCTAACTAAACTAACCTCCTTTATTTTCGTCTAATCTGTTAATGTCCAGGTTTTTTCACACGGGTTTAGACTTTTGCGCGCTCATGCGGACTGCTGGAGCTGAGTTTTTATGGCCGGATGCTCTTCGTAAGGCCAATCATCTGGGACAGGGTTAGCAGCCAGCGAAGAGAATTTGGCCGAGGACTCAAAAGAGGACATTAGGTGAAAGTTCGGCGCGCGGTAACAACTGTTGTCTAGCACCCGTTTGAAAGCTAAACTAGACGGAAGTACAGTACCCGTGCATAGACGGCGTGCGCGCAGGCCGCCACGAGTAGATAAACACGAGTTTTGAAATTGACAGCATGATTTATCTATCTTTGAAAAATTAGGAGAGAAGATCTACAACATGAACACAAAACAGATTTTCTGTGATAAAGAAAAATAAATAAATAAATAAAAATCTAAACCAAACAAATTTAGATGAGGGGGGTCTCCAGGGGGCACAGTTAATTTTATACAAATCTGAGCGAAACTATATAATCAGGGCTTAGTGCGCATGTTCCCTAATTTTTTTCAAAATCAGTTCAGTGACGGCTGAGTTAATGTGGCGCAAAGGTTTTGGCCCCCCTACTTTTATAAAAACCAATCGCCCATCTCATGTATAAATATCTTCTTAAAACATATATAGGGCGATTTTTAGCCCCGACCAAGTGCAACACAAGTGAAAAATCTTGCAAATCAGACTGATAATAAAAAAGTTATCTCGATTCATGCAAAAGTGCATGATATGCCCCCCATGCCCCCAAAACATTTCGAAATAGATTATTAAGCCAGAAATGCTTTCCCCAACGGCATATATATTCTGTCCCTGATTTCATTATTGTAAAGCTCAAGGCTGTTACCCAGGATTACGTCAATTACAATTTTTATAAATCTGGGGGGTCTCCCGGGGGCACCGTTGATTTTTTCAAAATCCAAGCGAAACTGTATAGTCCAGACTTAGTCCGCATGATTCCCGAAAAAATGGTCAAAATCCGTTCAGTGGAGGCTGAGTTATTGTGGCTCAATGTTTTTGGCTCCCCCAAATTTTATAAAAACCGTTCGACCATCTTAGATATCAATATTTTGTTAAAACATGTATTGGGCGTTTTTTTTTTAGCAAGTAGTAAGTGGAACAATCTGGTGCAAAAAGCGTGCAAATCGGACCGATAACAAAAAAGTTATCGCGATTCTTGAAAAAGTGCCTGAAATGGCCCCCCCCGGCCCCCTTAACATTTCGAAATAAATTAGTTAGCCAGAAATGCTTTCCCCAATGGCATATATGTTTCCACTTGGTTTCATAATTGTCACGCTCAAGGCTGTTACCCACAATGACGTCAAAATATAAAAATTTCAAAATCGGGGGGGTGGGGGGCTCCCGGGGGCACCGTTCATTTTTCAAAAAATCTAAGCGAACTTGTATAATCCGTGTTTAGTCCGCATGTGCCCTGAAAAAATGGTCAAAATGCATTCAGTGGTGGCTGAGTTATTTTGGCGCAAAGGTTTTGGCCCCCCCCAACTTTTATAAAAACCGTTCGCCTACCTTACTTATCAATATTTTGTTAAAACATGTATAGGGCGTTTTGTAGTAAGTAGTAAGTGAAACAATCTGGTGCAAAAAGCGTGGAAATTGGACTGATAGTAAAAAAGTTATCGCGATTCATGCAAAAGTGCGCAGTGACCTCCCGGGCACCTCCACAATGTTTGCAATGAAATTTTTTTGCTGGAAACATTTTCGTTGACAAAAATATTTTGATCCTTATTCTAGAATTATAGGTCAGGAGGCGAGTCTCCCGGATTGCGCCAAAGATTCGTAAGAAAAAAATGAAATAAAATAAATAATAAATAATAATAAAAAAAATAAAAAAAAGGTACCGGATCAAAACAATACGGCGCTCGCCTACCGGCGCTCGCCGTAAAAATTAAAATATGGCCAGATTTTTTGCAGCGTCGTGTGTATTGTCCACATAGTTTATAAAGCCGGATCAGGAACGATTAGTAAAATTATTTAGAATTTACAACTACAATTCACACAAGTCTGTGTGACCGAGTGGTATCTTCAGTCGACTGCCGAGCTAGAGGCCCGTGGTTCGATCCCCGCTCTAGCTAAGCAGAGAATTCAATTTCTCGGCTTGTGAAAGTCCTCTAGGCAGAGCGGGACTTTAAACGGGTCTAGTGTTGGTAGCGCAACTCGGCTGCCAGCGGCGAGCGGTGGGTGGAAATCCCTTAGGCATCGCTCAAAAATAAATACGCTGACAAGATTCACATGCAAAGAAGACGAATCGTTGTGGCAAAATTTTATTACACTAAATGATATTATGTAGTGAATATCAAGAAATATTGTTTATGCAAAATAGCGAAAAATTGAATGATGCGTGCTGAATATTTTGTGTCTCTTATTTGAACGAAGAAAATCTGCCAACCCTAGCTTCGAGTGTTCCCATATTAATCAGGACACAGTGCATATGCTGTATATGTAGCACATGTATATAAAAAGTGCTCGTTTCCGTAAGTCATAAATTATCTTTCAGGGTGAAATACGCCAATATTTTAAATCAGAGATTCTAGCATCATGCCACGCACAACTGCGCCAATGATGGAATGCTGGCCAAAACTGAAATTATTTTACATAGACATAGCGTTTTGGAGTTTCTAGCCTCCTACCGTTTCAAACATAGAGGAGAGGCAAAACCCACCTTTTCAAAGCTCTGATTGCACTGGAGCGTAGGCTAACCAGAGAACACCCATCCATAAATGATCGTGAGGTCCAAATATGAGGTTAATCATAACGTTCGCGTTTGAAAACGGCGGAGACACGTTTATGACGTCATCAACATGGGCGCCGCCCCGACACAATAGAAACACACTAACTCAAAACTGTTCGAGATATTTTTATTTCTATTAGCTTGCTTGAAAGAAATTTTTATTTTCTACAAGAACTTATGACTTATCTTGAAAAACTTATGCTTTGTTTACAAAATTCTGAAATAGTTTATTTTGCAATGAAAGTCGCATCAAAAATGTACTTTTTTCATGCCTTATGGAAGAGAATGCAGCTTTGACTAGACTTGTCTTAGAGGCGTCAAATATACAGGGTGGCCCAAAGTATTGACCAAACTTTGAAGGCTTATAACTCTGCGTGTTTAACGAGTACAGTAATGTTTAATACATTAAATTAAAGCCAGTTAGGCCTATGTCAGCTATAAGTGCCTATAATTTCAAATTTGTAACTGGCTCGACTCCTGCAATATTTGCGTTTTTGTGACCGTACCTTAGAACAAAATGACGTTTTTCTCAGAGTTAATTTTGGTCCTGGTAAAACTGGAGTATCGCTACGCCTCCTTCTCCAAAAAGTCGCGTTGTCTTGCGCGTCTGCACAATTGAAATAAGGCGTAGCCCAGGCTATAGGCCCACAAGACCAGTAATATATCGACATTGCTTCGGATAAGAACTTCCGAGCGGGAGGGGGGGGGAGGGGGGAAGGGTGCTAACAGAAATTTTCAAAGCCATTCTTAACAGTCATTGTCTCTTTTTTAACTATGACCGCTGCAAATCTTGGGCTTAACTAAAGTAACTAGGCCTATACCCAATTCGCGAATCCGCGGCAATCTGTCGCGTTACTCGACTATCTTACACAGGCAGCCGTTTCGCCGCCACATCCAAAAACACGTGTAGGCCTACGTCTACGTCATTCATTTTTATACGTAACGCTAACGCCTACCAGTTTTAAAATAGGCGCAATGATTTTAAAAACCTTGCTTTAGGCGTACTACGCCTCCTAAATTGAACTCTGGTTATTCCGGCGCCGCTTGCGCAAGACAAACTTTTGTTCAAAATCTGTCTCACACCTGCTAACTGTTGAGAGATATTAACATCAATGGTGCTAATTTGACTGATACAATCCTCTTGTACATAACATCGTCCTCGAACTCGAATGGTTTCATCAAAGCGACGCGCATGTGTTGGCTGCAGGACGCGCTGAGCTGTTGCCGCCACCAGGCGACAGCAGATGCCACAACTTGTCTAATTTTCAAATCAATATTACGTTTTGCATTAATTTCTAGCATAAGTTCATTACTTAATCCATTGATATTAATTTGACTACCTGGAATCTAAATTCTGTTTTCAACTAGTTTGATCAAAAGATTGTCTTCTTGTTCAAGCTGCGCCAGAATAACGCATTTTTACGTCAAAAAACAAGGTAGGGTGACGTAAACGCGAATGCTACAGGCGTCGAGCCAGCTGCAAATTTGCTATTTTCAGCAGCTATAGCTGACATAACTGGCTTTAATTCTATATATTAAGCCTAAACATCTACGTACTCATTAATGTCGCAAAGTTATATGCCTTCAAAGTTTGGTCAATACTTTTTGCCACCCTGTAGTACTTTTGCCACTCTGTAGATAATAAAAATCCTTTCCAATGAGCAATTGTTTTTTTTTAAATTAAATTTTATGTGATCAGGACGATACCATGTTGGGAATCAAGAAAATAAATGTTTAAAAATAGAATGGAGTCCATGAGTGGTTTTCGCTTTTCTTTAGTATGAACTAACTATACTGCACTGTAACTACCTTCATTATCGTGTAATCTGTTAATATCCATGTTTTCACACAGGTTTAGAAGCTTGCGCCCTGATGAGAACTGCTGGAGCTGAGTTCTAATGCACGGATGCCCATCCTCACGCCCAGAAAATAAATAATCATCTGGCCACGGGGATAACAGTCAGCGAAGATAATTTGGCCGAGGACTGAAAAGGAGACATTAGATGACAGTTTAGCACGCTGCAGCAACAGTAGTCTAACCCCCATTTGAAATCTCCAAAATAGCAAGATGGCTTATTGTCCATAGTGTATAAAGCCGGACCAGGAATGATAAGTAAAATTATTTAGAATTGGCAACAATAATTATTAGCGTAAATTAAAGTTCTCAGAAAAAAAGAATAATATGGCAAATTATTTGCTTTGAAGAATAGCAATATGTGGGCTATATGTAAAACAAATCTATTAAGAAATGCATGATTGCTAGCAGCCTCGCATCTGCCATAATCACTTGGGGGTCGGCATTTTATAGGTCCGGGGACTGAAAAATTGACCCGGGAAGGGAATTGTCCAGAAAAGCAGGTCTGGCCTCCACGATGACCTTTCTAGGGGGGCGGGGATTAGGGACGGTGGATTTTCGAAAAACTTACTGTTTAGATGGGTGTTTTTTATTCCGATCAAAGTTACATGGTCAGAAACTTATAAACATGGGGAGAGGGTTGATAAATTAAGCAGAGGGGGTTGAAAATTGTAAAAATGCTTTGGAAGGTTGTAAAGTCTCAAAACTCGAGCGAGCCGCCCAAGGTGTTTTTTCATTGGTCGCGAGATGGTTTAAAATTTAGGCGGGACATCAACCCCCCAAACCTCCCCCTCCCGTCGGTTTTAGTCCTGATGTGATTAGGCCTGAAGTATTTGGTTTTTTTTTAGTTTGCAAACGTGCGTAGCACAAAGACTATCTACAGTCAGATTTTGTGCAAGGGAGCCCTCACAGAACCGCTCCCCCTTCTTTGGTCGCCTTTTGCAACACGCCATGGGAGGGCCGTGCTGCAAGGCAATTCCTTGTTCCCGGTCTGCAGGGGGTTTTATTTGAAGTACAGAGTTACACGGACTTCGTGATTTTCTAGCATACATACATATAACAAAATAACATACATACATCTGTACATGTAAGTCTGGTTAAGTTATGTTCTGAGGGTTATGATTGTTGATCTTGAATCCTGATCCCAGCTTGTAAGTAGTTGGTGCGTCTTAGATAAGGGCTCGTTTTTTTTTGTTTTCGATTCGTTGTCGATAAATTTTTATAGTAATATTTTATTTGTTTGTATTACATTGTTTCACAGTCAGCGAGGTGCAAGTCCGTCAAATAAAGGAAATAATCGCATGCGACACCCTTAACGACGTCACTCAGCTGAACGGCTCTATAAACATCCTGTGTGACGATAATGAGATCGTCGTCTACAGCGCACCATCGTACAATCAAACTGACAGGTTTAACATCAGCGTCGGTGAGTCATTCAAGGCCGCGCGTCTCGTCTCGTGTCCAGTCAACAACACGCTGATCGCGTGCAGCACTAATCAATGCTGGAGAGCTGACGCGCAGACTCGCGTCTGGACGCGCTGGGTGAATGGCTCGAAGTTCGGTCGCATAAGCGTGACGTCAGAGTGCGACGCGCTCATGGTCGTGAATCGGGAGAAGATCGTGCTTCTCGAAAACGCTACCGGCGCTTTCAAGAAGCTCAACATCAGCGTGGAGGGCGCGATGCGCTACGCCCTGGAGACGTCTGAAGGCGTCCTCGTCAGCTACGGGTACAGTTCAGATTCGGACAGCTACGTGACGCTGTTTCATGCCAACGGTACGAAGATCGTCTCGTACGGAGGTGCGTATGACAACGGATCGCACGAGCTAAACGGGCCTTGTCAACTCGCGACCATCCAGCACGGACGCGTCCTTGTCAACGAGTTCCGTCACGTCGTGCTGATCGATCACGATCTGACGGGCAGAGGGCGAGTCTTGGTTGGACCTTGAAAAGATTCCATGAAAGTAATGAGTTACGACCAATGCACCGCCACGCTCGTAGTCGCAAACCAGGATGGCGCTTTTGTGTACAATATCACTTAGATCTGAAGCAAGGTTGAGTCCGCACAACACAGATACACTGTGTGGCGTCGTGTGGGTGGATCAAAAAGTCGGGCAAAGGGCAGTGGCGCCGCGTGACCCTGAAACTTTTTTCTTTCACGTGTGGCAGAATTCATAAACGGGGGAGGGGAGGCAGAACTCATAAAGTTTCTCTCGGCACTCCCCCCCCCCCCCCGGGGGGGGGGGGGGGCC
>JAQIWG010009576.1:0-10536 GCA_034695025.1 Chamaedrilus cognettii
TCAAGTCCAAACTTTAAAAATCCCATATCTCTTTTTGACCGCCGCTGCAGATATGCACCTTTAGCGCCAAACCCTCGTATATATACTGTATATTCTCAACATCATGCATAGGCCTAATAAGTGCAACCCGCGTACCTACCGCAGAATCAGTTCAACCGGGCAGTATATAAAATGTAATTCTGTATATGGCCTACTGCGATTCAACCGAATGTATGGACACGCAACAATGTGCAACGCCATTAGGCTATAACAGTACCCACTTAAGCTCGGCTGTTGTTTCACGAGTGGCCTGATCAAACCCGCAGCTTAGATAATGCGTTATGGCATAAGCTTGCTATAATTACAGTCGCAGCAACGCGACGTTTTTGCGCAGTGGGTCGCGGGAATCTTCCAGGAGGGTCGCAAAGAGTGCCGCGGCGGCGTCCTAATTCGTCTCCGCCTACATAATTTATTGTACAAATGTACGCGTAACAGTTGTTGTATGCCTAGCGAGTAGAAACGGAGGACTCTGCATGCTGCGCGAAGCATGCAGAGCACAAATCCAAACTTTAGTTTGGATCTGTGCTCCTCATCGCTAAGCTTAGACGTCTCGAAAATAACAAATAGGACTGTCGACTACAATGCTGAACACTACTCATTTCTTTAATACCCAGAGTTAATTCTAGCCCTGATAAAACTTGAGTAGCGTTACGCATACTTCTCAAAAACAAGCGTGATCTTAAGCCTTCGAAAACAGGTGTAGCCTACAAAGGCAATAAGATCTCTCGACGGGGATGTGGGGGGGGGGGGGAAGATGGGGAGTTGGTGCTGACAGAAATTTAAAAAGCCATTCTTAACCGTCATTGTCCTTCTTAGAGCTATTCAAACTCTAACTACTGCTAAACTCATGCCTAACTATACCGAATCCACGAATCCTCGGCATTTTCCACGTCACTCAACTATCTCTCACGCAGGCAGCCGTTACGCCACCAGATCTTAAAACATGCGTAGCCCTACGCCTACGTCATTCATTTTTACGCGCAACGTTACGCCTACGCGTTTCTAAATAGGCGTAACGTAACGATTACAAAAAATTGTGTTAGGCGTAGTACGCCTCTTAAAATTAACCCTGTTAATACCTCATTGGTTTTTCTGCATTATTGTGAAGAAAAATATGAATAACGCTTCAAAATAGCACCATCTTTCTAATGCATGTTAACACAAATATCCGACTAGGGGTTAACTCATGCACACTTCAAACACATTTTTCACAAGCCTTGTATTCCTTAACTATATAAGCAGAGCAACACGCTCGAAATGCCTTCTATAGAGATGACCCAGGGACGCAAATTCTCAGTCTGAAAGTCTCAAAGTCTCAAAGATTCAAAGCCGCAAAACCCCAAAGACGCATAGCTGCAAAGCCACAAAGCCGCAAATGCATTTTAACTAAAAGATCCAACTAGGGGTTAACTTAAGCATAGGTTACAAAAGAATAATTCGCTTCCTGAAGTCATTCACGGTGAGTCGCCAAACTATGGCTGCATGTATATCTATGATGTGTCGCCATTCCAGAAAGTTTGAAAACCGCTGTCATTGTCACTCGTTGAAGTTACGAGAATGATCATTCTCGAAGCTTGGCGATTCCGTTGCGCACTGCCATCTAGCGCAGGGCGGCGCGGAGTAATACACGTCGATGCTAATGCGACTGTGACGCGGCAACGACAACAGTCGCGAGACAAGCGCCGCAGTACGCTGAGAACAGAGCGGCTGCTAGTGCTAGCGCAGACTAACAGCTGTTCTAAAGCCCAGCGTGGTCCCTATAGCCTACCTATGTCGTGCAGTATGCGGTAGTCGTGCCCTGCACTCTTGCTAACATATTGTTGGAGCCAGACTAGAGGATCAGTCCTCTCTGCCACCGCTACGGAGCTTGCAAACATATTGTTGGAGCCAGACTCGAGGACCTCTCTACCGCCCGTGCGGCCCTTGCTAACATACTGCTAGAGACAGCCTCAAGGACCTAGCTCTCTACCACCCCTGCAAACCTGCCCGGCCCTTGCAGGGCGATGCCGCGGGCGGACGCCGCTGTCATGGCCGGCGAGAGCGGAGGCAATCGCTTTCAGGTGAGATCGAGATGCGCCTTGGTTTCACATTCGTGCGCTGGAATAGACAATGTTACATTGTTAATCGTTAGTATGCAGTGCAGCTTCGAGATTATAGCCTAAGTTTAAAGTTAAGTAACATATTGTGCTGGTGCTACACCACGCTCGTCAATCGCTTTCATGTGAGATCGAGATGCGCCTTGGTTTCACATTCGTGCTCTGGAATAAGAAGGTTAGTCGTTTGCAGCACGCTACGCAGCATGGAGATTGTAAGAAACTAACTAGCCTTCTTTTTATCGTGTAATCCGTTAACGTCCGTATTTTTCCATTGGTTTACACGTTTTCGCCCGCCCTGATCAGAACTGCGGGAGCTGGGTTTTAACGTCCGATTAAGCCGGATTAAGCTTCGAGATTGCAAGCTTAAAATTAAGTGACATTATTATGTAGCGTGTGCTTCACAACGGCTGACAGATGTACTGCAACGTGCCGCAGGCTACAGGCTTTTTTCATAGCGCCAGAAAGCCAACTTGCTTGCGTTATTATAATGCGTAGTGGATTCGAGTTCATAGAGTTTTTGATACATAATATTTGCCTATCATGCAAAATTTGATGCGTAGAACTAGCATTTGATTTAAATACATTGTATCTGCCTTGGATTATGCAATGCCATATTATATAAATTTCAAACTTTGGAAGATTGTGATTATTATGCTTTAACGTGAGCCACTTATATCACTCGCCTGACTCAAAATGTCTTCCAATGACATTGACATTTATTTGGGTGCATTTTTGCAATTTTTCCCGACATTAGGTGTGGTTTTTTTTGGCTTTTATTATTGTTAGTTCAGACACCAGGTAAAATGAACTACATTCATCCATTCATTGTTCTATGAATTAAGGTTTTTATAATTGACGGAGTAGTTTTTATTAGTAACTTGTGAAACATGCATCACATTATAAATCTAGTAAGTGAAATTAAAAAATGATACCAAAAGTTGCATACTCTTGCCATCTACGATCTAGACCAAATTAACATTTGTTAAGGAAACAAGCAATTTAACATTAACTTGCATTATGTATTATGATAATGCATATAATGCATTATCATACAATTATCGAAGTAATATGCTATTATCAAATCAGAAATCAAATTTACCAGTAAATTAAGTCTAAAGTAACTATTGCATGAATAAAATATTGTACTAAGTTGGCCTACACAGATCAAATTCTAAACAGTATCCTAGAAAAAGTAATTTAAGTGGCTAACTTCTTTGTTTACCCACTGGATTTGAAAATGACAGAAATTAATAAGGAGATCGCGTTGCAGCGTTGCCAAATGTAGCTTACATAGTACGAAAATTGTACGATAATTATTTGAGGTCAAAGAGGGCATTTATACGATGTATGATAACGGGTGATTATCGTACATGCGATATTTTCTAGGCAGGTGAAATAACGTTTTTGACATGTGAAATGTTTGCAAGTAAACATTTTTTGTCAGCACCCCCTCCCCTCCCCCCCGCTCGCGATTTTTTTTGCGTTTTTGACATTGTACGAGAATTTTATCACAAACATGGAAATTTTTGGCCTTTTGTGGGATAATTCCACTCTGGAAAAGTGGCAACACTGTCGCGTTGTGAGCTGTCGAAGCTTTGAGCCAGATGGAGTTTTGTCTACTTGGCTTCTGTTTACGACAAGAAGCAGTAATCGTTCTTACTGCATGTAATTAATATACATTTTGCACAAAATAGAACAAAAAGAGGACAGATGCCTATAGACCAAGCCTCTTTTTAAGCTAGCCCCTCTAGTTTTTTCTTTGTCCCTTTTTGCCCCCGCCCCATAAAATGTCCTGGCGCCGCCCCTGAATTTAATACATCCAAATTGTCTGCATGGGATTGTGGATATGCATCGGTTCTGCCTCCACTTCTGTTTTTAACAAAAGCTCGCTTGAGAAGCTTGAGTTTCAGCCTCCTGGTCGGAAATACCGCCACTTAGTGCTGCCTCACAAAGTAAAGTATGGTGTTCAATTTCACCGCTGATATTTCCAAAAGTTGTTGGACGCAGTAGCGAGCTAGCATTAAGCCTGGATTTGATATTTATTGAGGGACATTGTCTTCGTTGATGCTGCTCTTACAGTACTATAGAATAGGGGTTCTCATCCTTTTAAGGTACAAGAAACAGGCAAGTTTTGTGGCTACGGTTGCAGAACGCCAAGTCACGATACGCCTGACGGTCGCGGCGAGTTGGTGATGGGGAGTACTCAAACATTTTAGAAAGAATCATTGGCTAATTTTCATTAGAAATGGATCGCTTCAGCATTCATGTTTTTCGTACAAAAATGGTTAGGGCATGTTTTAGGAAGCGGAATGTATAGATTAATTATGAGGTACATGGGAAAAGACGTAGAGGGATACCGGAAACGATGTGGAAAAGCTTGACAGAGAATGAAATCTATATATTCTATATTCTTAATATATTCTTAAAAATATTATCTCTGAATATATTCTAAATCTATATATGAAATTGAAGGGAGTAAGACGTGAGGATGCCACGGATGGGGAAAAATGGAGGGTGGGTGTCTATGGCTGCAAAATGGTCTACCCTTGCGTCAGTGGGGATCGCGGCCAGAAAACGAGAGTGTGTGTGCTCTTTGCACACACTTTTTTTATCTTGATGCTAATAATAATAATAATGATGGGTTAATTGGGTTTAGAGTTTGTTTCGGCGTCTAATGACATCATCGAGGACCTCGGGGATGCTAATCATGAACGAGTTGTTACAACAAATCTTAAGAGTCAAACTATTATTTTTCTTGAGCTGGTGAGCGAAACACTTGGCTACTCGCCACGGAACACCAGTGTTCCGCTGAACACCAGTTGAGAAAGCCTGCTGTAGAAGATGAATGGGGCGTTGAAAGACGTTTTATGCGTACACCTGAACCTTTCTTGCATCCTGTGCGGCTGCGGTCGGCTGCCATGGTTACCAATTGCTCTATGCTAAGTTCTCTGGAGCTGTGGTTGAGAATAAGCCGAGATTGGTCGTATCCTGGTCGTTAAATTAATGACTTCTCCGCTTGAAGGAGACAGGAAGGCAGTGGGGGATGGATGCACGCAAATGGAAGTGCAGCTTAATTAATTCCTAAGTTTCTGCTTGAGGCTGGAATGATAGGAGCGTTGTGGTCAGCTGTGTATTGTACAGTTGGCCTGCGACGCTGACAACGTGACAATCTAGCTGAACAATAGAACGGATGGCATCTCAGTGGCAGTGTCAGGCCGAGATGCGGTCCTTTCTATTGTTCAGCTGTTTGTGACAGACGCCTACATCGTAGGCGTCTGTCAAGCCTCTCCACATCGTCTAATGCTCCGCGTTGAATTTTTTGTGCTCGGCGCGTTTAATTTTTTATGCTCGGTGTCTCTGAAATTTGTGCGCGGCCACGCACGCAGGCAGCTTAGAGGGAACTCTGACGGTGCCCCTCCCTACACTATTAACACATGTGTTAACAATGTCTCAACACTCCCGCTGTGCTCCAAGTAGCTTATCGGCATAGAGTGCCCTCTCAGTGAGTGTTATTGTAGGCGATCCTGATTCTTTATTTCTCTCCTCTCCAAGTAACTGTTGCACTTGTAGCGTTAATAATACAGCTTATCCTGACGACCCTTGATGTTATCGCACAATGTCATACCGCGCCGGAACGTGACGTGTTTGATGTTTGTGTGGGCGTAACGCGCTAGGGGCGGCGCAAGTAGGCCTCTTGTGACGTCAAGCCCACATAGCTGGAGACTGATGCTAGGGATATATCACAAGATTTGGGGAAATTTGAGCGATTTAGGGATCCAATTTTTAACGCAATTTGAAGATGTCTGGGGATATTTTGTTGAAAATTTTTGTTGATAAAAGTGGCACATTTTGTAATGGGAGCTGGGTATTTTTTTGTCAAAAAAGACAATATACGAATCTTTTTTGCCGAGATGCGCCCTGAAGCTAGGGATAGGCCTTTTTGAATGAATGGTATCACTGCTTGATAGTTGGACACATCCTCGGGACATATCTGTTGTTTTGCTAAAGAAGCTAGCCATCAGTCACATTTTATACAACGAAGGCTAGTCTTCACTGATGTTTACAATGCCAGAGGTCACAAGGCCAAGACCAAGACCAAGGCCTCGAGTCGCAAGACCGAGGCCGGGATTTTTTCGGAATTGCAAGACCAAGGCCAAGGCCACGCGTCGCACAGTATTGTGCACAGTATTGTGCACAGTATTGTGCACAGTATTGTGCACAGTATTGTGCACAGTATTGTGCGCAGTATTGTGCGCAGTATTGTGCGCAGTATTGTGCACAGTATTGTGCACAGTATTGTGCACAGTATTGCTCACTGTTCATCGTGGTCTGTGCGCAGGTCCTCGGCTTCGAGCAGGTCGATCGCCTGCACAGGGTCCTCGAGACCCCTGTGCCCATCCACGGCCGCGGCAACTTCCCCACCCTCGAGATCAAACTCAAGGATCTCATACAGGTAGGATACTTTAAATACAGGTAGGGGACATTATGTGGGTAGGGTGCCTTTTGATTTCTTTTACAGGTAGCGTGTGGTACCTTATATACGTACAGTGTAGGGAACCTTAAGCCTTCAAATCCTTCAACCTACATCAGGGCCTCAAATGAGCTTTCGGGTAAGATTCTAGCTGCATCACTCTGACCTATACAGTACAGGTTTCTTTCTGGATATTATGAATTTGTGCAATGCTGTATAAGTGAACAATGGCTATTTGATTGTTGCTGATGGCTACTTACAAAGTCTCGTTGATCCACTTCAATGACACTGATGGTATAAGTAATACAACTAATGGCACCATTAATAATTTATATCAACTGCATGGTCTTTTTTATATTAGTGCTTATCTAGAGGCCTGCCTCTTTGATATCATTGCTTATGTTGGGGGTCTATGTCTTTGATGATAGTGTATATCTCAGTGTCTATCTCTTTGATACCGGTATTGATATTTATATAGTGCTCTTTATCTTTGATAACAGTGTCTATCTCTTTGATATCTGTGTGACGAGTCTATCTCTTTGATATCTGTGTGACGAGTCTATCTCTTTGATATCTGTGTGACGAGTCTATCTCTTTGGTATCAGAGTTTATCTAGGTGTCCCTATGTTTATCAAAGGGGTGATCTCTTGATACCAGTGTTTTATATATCAGGGCCTATTTCTTTGCTATCAACCTATAAGCATTTTTTGCTAGAGGGTTTTGTCTTTGATATCAATGCTTTCTATGGGTATTATTTTGATATCAGTGTTTTCTGCATGCCTTCTGCTACTTAAGCATGTAAGCATTCTATACAGCTGTGCCCAAGCAGTTTTTACATGTATTAACCCCCAGTCGGATGGTTTAGTTAAAATTCACTTTGCGACTGTGTTTGCAACTATGACTTTGCGTCTGCGATCTTTCCACTCTGCGACTCTACGACTTTGCTTATCAAACCATCGACTCTAGCCTCCTTTTCGACACTCAGCGAGCCTCTACGAGTCTGTCTGGCATGGCGTTATTTTTGAGTCTTCTTCATCATTTTTCTTCTCTATAATGCAGCAAAATCAATGAAGCATTAAACTTGAAGTGTCGACGTTATCTCTGTGTACTCCTTGCAAGTCGGAGAACAAAAATTGACTTGCAGTTCGGAGTTCCCAGGTCGAGTCGTAGTATACAACTAGAGAAGGGTGACGGTTCTGTGCTTTTCTCCGAGGCTCTGAACCGAACTGTAGCCTAATAGTCTTAATTATGGCATAATTCTACTCATGCATTAAACTGTGATTTCGTGCATGCACGCAAAGAAACGGGCAAACGCGCATGTGCATGCAAAAAAATACAAGTGGTGTCAATGAAACTGTGACGTTATTTTGCTCTTGTATTTTTTTAGCGCATGCGCAAAATCATGGCATTTGTGCCACGTTGGGTTGTTAGAGAGGTTATTGGGCACGATCGTTAAACTTTCAGAAAGGACCACCATGTGTTGACGTTTTGACGTTTGCTTCATTGATGCGTGAATCAGCCTGGAGCGCTGCACATTCTGCACTGCCTATCGATTTTGCTGGGCGTACACAAAGTGGCTGGTCTTTAAATAGGGGCATGGTGACTAGATGTGCTGCTGGGCTAACGCAACAAAAGTACCCCAGCAGGTCGGGGAACAAAAATAGATTTGCAGCCCAGAGCTCCCCTAGAGAGTCGTTAAAGGCGACTATGGTGGGGAGAGCGGTCCGTGTGTTGCCCTCCCACATAGAACTGGACTGTAATAGTGGGCTATTTGTTACTGCACACGGTCCTTAACTACATTCCCACCACCACCACTGGGCTAACCCTTTACTATTTTGGTATTCTAAATACCAGTAGAAGATGATAAATTTGAATTTGGCTCACAAAATGCAATTAGAAAGCTAAAGAAGTTAATTTTTAGAACGTAATTTACTGTGAAGACCATCTGCTAGATGTGCCAATGTGGTTTGAAAGCCGGGAGGGTCGTGAAATGATGAAACACAGGAGCAGACTCACTCGGGGATGGAGGGGGGTTAGAAGACGAGCTTTTCTTAAGAAGTTGTTACGATATCAACTATTATCCAAAGCGTTTTTGATTTTGTCTGGAACCTTTAATCCAGTTGCTTGGCATTTTTAAAATCAAGGATGTTTCTGAGAAATTCTGACACTCCGCACTGCAACCTCTCGGGGATTGGCACCTATGCTTGGGCCATCCTTACATTACAAAGTATAGACACACAATGACTCATGCTTTGTTGCGCAGTCTTTATCCTTATTCCATTCCTTGTTTGGCGTGTCCTTGAAGAACAAGTGTCAAAGTGAAGAGTTGAGGGAAAGGCTAGCTGTCGTATGTATAGCGGACATGGTGAGAAAGGGGAGACTGAGGTAATCTCTGGAGCGTAAAGTTTATAAGGGGAGGCGAAAGAAAACATTCATAAAGGGAGGCACTATAGAACGAGTGAAAGAGCGTGGCATGAGTAGAGAGATGGCATGAATCGGGAGTCTCATCATGGGAAACGTCCAACCTGTGCTAGCACGGATAAGTGGACGTGAAACGTAAATGATGATGATGTTTGATGCAGGTGGTGCAGACGAAGCTGCGCGCGGGGGGCATACAGCTGCGAGACGTGCGCCTCAACGGCGGCGCGGCGAGCTACGTCCTTGGCGCAGACACGACCGAGTCGTACAACGACCTTGATCTTATCTTTGGCACGCGCCTCTGTGGACAGACCGACCTCCAGCGAATCAGAGACCTCGTGATGCAGTCGCTGCTCGACTTTCTGCCACGCGGGGTCAACAAGGACAAGATGACGCCAAGCTCACTGAACGAGGCCTATGTACACAAGATGGTTAAGGTCTGCCACACCTTCACTCTGAGCTTTACCTTTGCCATGACCTTTACCTTCATCCTGGGCATCACCCCTGATCTTTACCTTTAACCTGATCGTCGCCTTCATCCCGACCTTAGCCCTGACCTTAATGCTGACCTTTACCTTGATCTTTACCTTCACCCTAATATTCACCCTTATCTTCATGCTGATCTTCACCCTTACCTTCAGCTTCACCCGGACTATGTTTATCCTGAGACCTTCGCAGCATCGTGACCCCTTTGGGCTACATTGTGAGTTTTTATTTTTAGTCTCCATCGGGGCTTTTCTGACAACATTACTGCATGGTAGTGTGCTTTAGTATCAATAGGAGAGACTGAACAGGCTGTGATTATGAAATCTCAGAAAGACACCAGTTTCGTTGTTGAACATTTACAAGTTAGCCTACATGTGTGTTGTAGGCTGGAGCAGCTGGTGAACGTTAAAAATTTAAGATCAGGCCCTCTGCATCCCTCCCCCCCCCATATTTGAAGACTGCTCTCTAATAGGTCTACCCTACTGCTTTGTGTCAATCACTCGCAAATCGATCATGGCAAAATTTACATTACTAAACGGCATTGAAAAAATCATTGTACAATTTTTCGATTCGCTGTGCGTCACCCAAAGAAATGATGTCGACTTGAGAAGCTAGATTTTATGGTGGGGAGTATTTTGAGCTCTGTCTCGGTCCACTATTCTAAACAAACAAGAATATTTGTTTTGCTTAAAATACAAGAAATTAAGCCATACTTCCATTTAGTATCCCCTCCCCTTCCCCCGCTCCCTCCCGCCTCGCGAAAAATTGCTCTAAGAAGGTTGCGTTGGTTCTCAGTGCTGCGAGATCTAGGCCCGTGACTAAACTGCTCCAGCTGCTAAAGATAAAGAGTAACATCATACTAATGTAATACAGCGGCAGTCTAGAGCAATAGGCTGGTACTGCAGCTGTCAGCGACTACTAACTAACTGATTACGGAAAATTATGCCGCCTGTCTGTCATTCGATGACCCCACCCGCACCCGGTCCCCCCTCCCCCGGCCCCCCCCCCACCCGGTCCCCCCCAACC
>JAQIWG010009577.1:0-10536 GCA_034695025.1 Chamaedrilus cognettii
CCCCCCCCCCCCCCCCCCCCCCCCCCGGTCGTGTGTCAGCCAGGAAAGGAAACTTTGCGAGGCTGAATTTAGGAGACCCGTATATTGAGTTTTAGGGGGCCCAAATGCCATTTTCTTGGTATCACGTGAATTTGACTCAAGAAATATTCACGATTTGTTGCCTGGGTCAATGCCTTACAGCGATTAAATATTTAGTACGGTACCCTAAGTGTGATATAGCGTGTTTAGTACCAAGTGGAGCGCATTCATACTCCGACATTATTCCGCGAGACAAGCCCAGCCTGTCGTCATTGGCGTCGTTCACGATGACGTCACAATTCTCCTTCGTGACGTCACCGCACTTTACCTCAAATGTAATTTCACCAATTCTAAGCACAGCCACGGGATCTGAAACTAAACGACAGACATAATTTTGTACTCTATTTTGCTAATGCAATCGTTATGCTAGATTTAAAACGCAGTCCAAATATTACTTTGTTGGACTGTGATTTCCATATTTAGTTTACTTTTGACAATGAGTATTATAAATATGATAAATACTATTTTTAATTACATTTTTCACTTCTACTATCACTACATCTAGCCTACCACATTTTAAATTGTACTTGAATATTTTGCATCGAAAATTTTTCATATTTGTATTCAGAGGCTCTGAGAACAGTTGAATTTTGGTGGATGTTACCACTCTTTTTTCTTGAAGCCGAGGGTGGATGAGCTCGGTCACGCACAGCTTCGATTCTCTCTGGCGAGAGCAAGGCAAAGAACACCTTCGCGAATATTTCAATGGTCGCCTGGTCGCATAGGTAAACCACGATTCTGACATCACGCAGAGAGGTGCTCTTATTTGCTGCGCTGAAGAGGCGAATCTCATCAAACATGGCCGTCGCCACAACCTCCGCGGGGTATTTCAAATTTCCACAGCCGATGGTCGGCCATGCCAAGCTCCTCATCTTCTCGTAGCTCGCGAGCTTCAGAGACTCGCGTAGTATGGAGTGAAGTACCTACACGTTTAGAGAAATTACTTCATTGACCCATACATGCATATTGCACAAACCAAAGAAGCTAGAACACGGATTCGTTAAAATAGGTTCTATCAAAGTCATATAAGCTAGCCTATAGGTTGACTCTGACCAGACGCAAGCGTTGTGGCTGAGTGGTCTAAGTCGCTGATCGCAGATTACGGGTGCTGCAGTTGTTGGTTCGAATCCCGGCCGCGGGAAATATTGCAAGTCACTACGTGCACCCTTGGCAAGACGGATTCAGTTTGTCAGCAACAAGACTGTTCTTACGCTGCCTATCAGTCTACGGTGGAGCCACTACCAGCTACAATACGCTGGTGCAATGGGGTTGTGTTTCCTCCTTTGAAAAAGACGACTTAAAAAAATTCACGCAGACTCAACAAGCAAAAAGAATCAAATTGGTCTAGTGTTAATTACAACAATATAGAAGCTTCAGTTGTCTAATTTCAAACAAATCTAAGCAAGGGATAGAAAGATGGGATCGAAGGATGACGAGAAGCAGATATTGGAGTCGCCACATTGTACCTGTTCGTATGAGGTTGTCCAACCGGCCTCCAAGTGCAACAGCGTAGCGTGGTGGACCCTGATGCAGTCCAACCCATGTCCGCCAGTCATGCCCACCTGCCCCCTGGTCAGCCCCTGTGGGTACCTAGCGCTCAGTTCAGCCTGCAGTTCAGGCCCGGCCGCCGCCAGGAGACTCCTCGACACCGCCCCCGCGCTCAGATTTAGATCTGCGCCGCTCGTGCACAGAATAACGTCCACCTGCAATTATGATTAGCCAATGGGAATGAACTCTCTTACAACAAGAGTACGGTACGGCGAAATAGGACGGAGTCTAAGCCCAAGAATTACTTTGGTTCGTGCAATTGTTTTTTTATTATAATTTGACGTGTTATTATGATATTTTCTAGTTTGCTTCTGTGGTATGCCATGCTTCTTTTTCTCAGTTATATATTTCTTTTTTAGTTTGCGCAACATACGACTACGTCGGTAAATTTTGCCACAATAAGGGCAGTCTAGTAGCCGTGGACACCTCTCTACGGCTGCCTCAGGGAACTCGGTTCCCTCTCAGCTTGCCCTTATTGCTTCATGTATAAAGTCAACTTTTATTCGTTCGATACCGCTGTACTGTTTGTGAAGCAATAATGGTGATGAAAAATAATAATTAAAAAATTTACCGACCAAATTAGAAATTTATAGAGCAGTTGAGCAATATACCGAGCATTTGGTTCAAACGAAAAAAAAGATCAAATTGGGTTTTCAAAATCGATAATGTTTGGCGCGTAGTATACGCGCCAAAATCTCTTCTGGTGGTCAGTTTTATGATGTCAAAACCCTGTGAAGTGGACTTCGACCGCTGAATATAGATACTTTCTGATGCAAAAGAACTGTCAGCAACCCCACCCGACACCCCCCCCTGCCCCCCCCCCTCCCCCACTCAACCCTCCGCTTTCCAGTTCGGTTCGCGAGGGGAAAAAACGGCTTGGGAGAAGAAAAGTCGCACAACATATAATATTAACACACTATTCCAAATCAAGAAATTGTTTTCGGCATTGAGCGATTTGGTCAGGTCCGCCGAGTAAACTGGGTGATGTCACGTGAGATCACTGCTACAGACGGCTTTAGCAACCAAATAATTCTTTCACCCGTTCAGCGGCGACGGATCCCAGTAGCAGAGTAACGCTGACGCCTTCCCTGGTTGTTATCACGCAGGGCGTTGAGCCCGCACTCCAGTCTGCGTCTTCCTCCTCGTTCAAATACACTTCCTCTTCATAGTCGCTCATTGGCATACCGCCTCCATTAACGGCTTCTCTCTCTGTGGCTAACAAAATAGATCAGCAGCAGCGTCATTACGCTTGGGAATGTTGGCGATGTCACATGAATTTATAAGACGAATATGAGATATCCTGATACACTGCCTGGACGCTAATTTATTTGCATTTACCACTCGTTACAAATCTAGACGCAAATGCAAATTGTGATCAACTTCATTATCGTTGGAATGTCGGTCTTCGGCAGAGTGCCTAGTGCACATAGCGCTTTCATATATAGCCGATCAATTCGAAGCGGCGCAGTGTGTTTTTTTGTTGTCCCTGACAGGGAGGTGTGACGGTTATAGACCTTAATACTCTAGACTAGGCCTGCAGTCCAATACAGTAGGCCTATGTGGTCGCAAGCTAATAGCAAGCGCAATAATCCGTGACGTTGCCACTCGCGTTGCCACGGATCGATGCTGAACGGACTTGTCCAAACGTGCCCAGCGACTGTGCTGTGTCTTCCAGTGCTTAGCTTTGAGCAGTGTTTCGGCGTCTGTTTATGCGCAAGCGTTCTTGGGGACTTGGGGAAAATATTTTTGCTTCTAAACAGCCAATAGTAGGCCACGTAATAGTCCATGCGACTATTTTGCTGCTGCATGACAACCCACATTTTTAATAGCCAACAGTTACAATAATAATAATGAGTTTTTCGTCCGTTTCATAGTCTGGCGACCATATCGGGGACGCCCTCCCGCAACATTGGCATCATCTCCAGTGCACACAGGCTGAGATAGAGACCAAGGCCAAAAGGGAAGGTCATGTTGGTAGGCCGGGTCAGCTATTCATTTGGCAGCCGGTTAATAATTGTGGAGGAAAAAGGTGAGTTTTCAAACCGGAGAGAAAGGTAGACTGAGTTGTGCATGAAGGCTATGAAAGTGAGAGGAAGTACCAAAGAGTGGGTGCAGAAAACACAAATGCGCTAAGGGCCATTGACAGACAGTATTCTGGAAACTGCAAGGAGGTGTTTGTCAGCTAAGCGAAGATTTCTAGACGTAACGTAGGGAGGGAGTAGTTGATAAAAGTACGTAGGCTGGTGATTTTGAAGAGTTTTGAACGTGATGGAGGCAATTTTGAATTCGACGCGTTTAGAAATCAAAAGCAAGTGGGTGACATTACCGTTGTACAAGCAGTGGTGACAGTACAGTTAGCCACAGAGCCATAAAATACTGTTCTCATCGTAAATTCCAAACAAAGATTCTTGTTTCTAATCTCAATAGATCTTAGATCTTTACATACCATTCATTTAATTACGGTATTCAACTGCAGTACCTGCTTCATTCTCTTCGACTTCATGTTTCGTGGACAGCAGCTGCTTGAGCTTATTCTCGTGCACGATGTTAACCAGTTCCGTGGCAAACCACGCTGCGTCATCTTCGCTCCAGCAGATGATATCCACTTCGGTAACCGTTGTAGACGCCACGCTTAAATAACCTCCTACTTCGTTCAAAATTATCCTCGCTGCCTTATTCTTTGGAAACTTTGAAATTCCACTGCCAATAAAAGGCACGGAGACAGTTTTGTGCAATGTAGACTTGGATGCTTCAACTAGAGCAGTCTGAACAGCCAGTTCAAGGTTCTTTTCCTCGTCGTGAATTCCTCCGTGCCAAACGGGAGCAACAATGTGAACCAAGGCTCGGCAGGGAAGCTTTCCAGCAGTGGATGTAAAGGCCTTACTCAATGGAAGCGGACCGTGTTCTCGGACGTACTGAATGCATTCTGTCTGAATCTCGTTACCGCCTTGCAATATCAAAGAAACTACATGTACATGTACCTCACCATACGCCGTACGGTTATCAAACGCATTGCAAATTGCATCGCAATTGTCAAAGGCCTATTTTGCCTTCGACAAAGAAGGTATAACCTTTGTCGTGTAATCGACGAAATAATTTGTTGTCAATTCTAATGGCTCTCATGAATGCAATAAAGAACCGCTTTAGGATATATTACTAAGGAATTAACCAGCTTAAATCATCGAAAAAATAATCATTAGACTTATTTATGGATATACAGACTATTTATTAGACATCAAACTTTTTTGTTTAAAAAAAGTTGCAGAAAATTAACGGTAAAAGCGTAAAATACACTACTTGACTTGTCTAGGATGTTTGTTACGCCAAGATTCATCAGTTTGGCTCTTTGAAATACAAAAGTCGACGACAGAACTCTGTTTTAAAAAGTGAACAACTCTTAATTCAAGGAAATGAAATTGCTATTGCATGTAAATGTGATTCTAAATTCGGCATCTGCATGTACGTCGCATTGCTGAATTTCATGCAGAAAACATCTGTTAGCATGTTGAAAGCAGTACGCAAATTTATTATGGCACACAAATATTTGAATAAATACATGAACTGATTGTACAACCCTTGGATCCATTCGACTTACCGGCCTTAAGCAGGGCGCTGGCCGCACTTCCAGCGTGACTCAGCTTCTCCGTGTTGACGCAAACGATGACGTCGACGGGATGACGCGTGATGTCACCCACCAGCAGCTTGATAACGCATCCTGTGCTCTTCATGACGACGTGCGTGTGAGTGTACGGCGTGGCGCGTTGCGCGATATCATCAGATCCACTATCCTCGTCCTTAACATTGGGACTGGCTCTATTGACGTCGGTATTGGCTCTCTTCAAAAATCCATGTTTTGCCACGACATCAATCTTGCTTCCTTTCATCGCAGCATCAACTCTATCCACTCCAGCTACCGTTTCAATGCTGGCGTCTTGCGCAGCCCTTTCGTCCGGGTATCGAACAACCACAAACCGTCTGGAGCATATCGCGTTGGCTATGACGCGAGTATCATCCATAAGCATGTAGCGAGTCATGTGCGGCTCTACCGCGTGACTTCTCAGCTCCACTCGCTCGGCCAGGTCGGAGAGCTGCTTGGAGGCTAACGGCAGACCCGCTGCATGGCCCCGAATACGACAACCGGGCTTGTCTTGCTTGGAATAGATAAAATGAAGCTCGATCTGTTACAAAATAAGTAAGCTCGAAACATGGGTCATACTTCTGCAGTGACAAGCTCGGGCAGCCTATATTTACATTTATAAATAGCCAGTTTTTGGAGTTTCGCGTTTTAATTTTTACCATGGACGTACTTGAACGAAATATCTCAAACTCTTTTAAGGGCTTTGAAATCTAAGCTAAAAAAGCAAGCATTTTCCCACATAATCTTTGCAAGAACGCTGCAACAAACCGCGTTTCGGAAGAGGAAACTCTTTAATGGAATATCTTTCCGCCTTGAAAATACGTTTCGCCTGGAAGAATTAACGAACGTCGTTCCAGAACGTTTTCACAAACTCTCACCCTTAATATCATTCATAAGTTAGATGCTAGACCCTTCAAGAGATCTTCCAAACTGGCGCTCCATGACGGGTCCATGGGCAGAGGAGCAGGGGCCGCTCCAGGATGAGATGGATAGACAACATAAATCAGAACTGCGAGAAAGCGGGAATGACATTAGGTCTGGCGTGCAGAACAACATCAGATCGGGAGAAATGGAGGACCGCAACCAAAATGTTAAACCGGGCGCTAGCCTCGCCAAGTCATTCAAGTAAGTCAAGACTTTTTTTGTAAAGATTCGATTCAGATTTTAAAACTATGTGATTGCCCAATAATAAAAATGGTCAAAATCTTACGCCGTGTTCAGAGAGACCAGTGAGAATGGCGTGCACTTCCTTCCTGGCGTGTCTGTCGAGCAGTTCCGCAACTCCCTCGTCCATCGACACGAACTGCTCCTGCTTAGGACGGTCGCCAACAGACTCAACTGCCTTCTCGCGTGTAGCGGTTTCTGTTTCTGTGCGTGCGAACTTGAATAAATATAAACTACCATACTTTATCTTAGCAACGATGCTTAAATGATTTTGTCAAAGGCTTCATCGTACATCACCTCAGCTAAACTTTTGTACACCCCACATAAACGCCATGAATGTAATCATCAACGATCTCTTTATATACAACTATTAAAAGTAGCATATTTAAGTTTCTGCAGCAGGAGTTAAGAGCGTGTTAGCAAAAAGTGTGTATCACTAAACTAATAAGCACAGCTTCAAATCAAATCAAGTCAGATTCATATCTATTTCAAAGACAGCTCGGGACACAACACCATGCAAACAGTAGACGAAAAATGTTAATGATAAGGAACAACGCGCTCCAACGGTAACACTCTTTTGCATTTTTCTTTGCTACGAGGCTTGTCGGCAGGTCAGTTTCGTTCACCAGCATGAATCAGAGCAGACACCAGGGCCGGTGTTATAGTACTAGGGGGCCCCCCACAAAAAGTCTCAAACTGTTCTCTCGAGTTCTGAACTCACAATCAGGAGAGAGGGGAGAGGGGTAGACGCAGCAATTTTCTCAAAAACGTTTACAACGCAATAAACCCCAGTGCATTGGCCCTCAATAGTCCCCTGTGGGCTAAACCTCATAACGAAAAGTCTGAACAAAACTTGTTGGTCAAATTACTAGGCCTATGTCAAATTAAATACTTTTTCAACTAGTTGGCCCCTCCAGTGCAGCTACCTTTTCTGGCCGGGTGGCGCGGGTGGTCTTAACTTCGGCCCACAGACACTCTCAGAATAACGGCCGCGTACAATCATTGCAGTTGAGATATTTCACCTTCATTCTTCAGTTATATTACCTCTTGTGCAATCGGACGAATACTTGTGTACTATCATACCAATTTTTGGCTAAAATCAGTTCACACTGGTGGCACTTTTGCCCACCATGATTTACATGCACGTTGACATTATTTATCGGCCATTCTGTTGAAGGTGTCCCACAAAATTGCGCAGCATGCCCCTCTCTTATCTGCTTGTAATTAGGTCTAGCTATCGTTGCAATCATGCATCATTACTTGAAAATTGTGTTTTGACAAGGGAGAGGTAAATAAGAATTCCACATCATGATTCACAGGGCCATAATATGACCTCCATAATCTAAGCTCTTATTGTCCTGTACCAGTTACTGCAGGCGCCTCACTGATGACACCGGCGAGGTTCTTGAAGCTCGGTTTTCTTGGCGGCTGCGTTGTTGCAGTTGCACGCTGAACTGCATCCGCTAAGGCTAAAGCCACGCCCATTGACACTGATTTATACTTCATGCATCCGCCATCCAACAGCTTCCTGGCAACTGAAACGTCGGCAGAAATCCTAAGATAAAGGAAGGGCAGGAATAATCGCAGAATAAATCAAAAATGGGTTAAAATAAATAGACGGTTATCTTGCAATTTTGCAATTATCGACAAATTCGAGCAATATGTCGAGTAGTATAAGAATATGTAGACGTAACATTCGGCTGAAAAAAACGGTAAGAATAGGGGCCTACAACTTAATAAAGGCCTACAACTTACAACATGGTTTTATTCACACACGAAGTGTAGAATCACATATTGAAAATAGCCGTCATAATTGACACTTGTTCAGACATATGATTATCAGCACAGCAGGATCGTAAGTAGGTATAGACATCGCAACTTTTATGAGCAATTCTGCGGTGATGATTTTTGGGAAAAACTTAGGAGATTTAAGTTGTTTTTTTATGAAACTCTGGGCACGAATTTGAAGAAAGGATATCGTTCCTGCTCCACCCGCTTGTGAGTTTCTACGGCTGTTCGAGTAATATCGAGCAAATCCAAGCAATTTAGGCTTACGTGCGACGATCGAGCAAATCCTTCATGTCCAATGACAGCACTGATTAAGACTCCGATCACACCCTGATGGGACTTCTAATTGTGATGCGAGGGATACAGCCTGCCGGAAGATAAGATCGGACACTAAATTGTCAAAAAATTGTGTCACCTATCCCAATCTGCTGGATATTAGGGTGCCTTTAAACTTTAATGGCTGCAGTTAAAGGTAGCATAACATCCAACAGAATCTGTGCACTCTAGGAATGCTTGAACTCAAGTGAAGCACAGGATTCAAGTGAGATGGCAGAACCTGAAAAGGCCGCAACTCCCTCATTGGAATCAAGCCAGAGCAGGGATGTCGGATCATGTAGACCTGGCCTCCAATTTAGGGTCCACAAAGAAACAAATTGAGGTCTAACCTTGTAGGTCCTTGTAGCGCACCAATGCCGTGCTCTGTCCGTCTTTGCGCTGCAACGCCTCCACTTCCCCTCCACCCTGTAAAGCGTTCTCCAGAACGGTCCGAAACGTATTGTTGTCCAAGTAAGCAGGAATGCCAGATATCTCCAGCCAACACGGAATCCCATCAGTCAAGGTTCTTCTTCGTGGCGCAGGAACGGGTGTTTTCCGCTCACTGGGCACTGGCGGCCCCGACCGCGCATCCGACGCATTCTCAGTTAATCGACTCGTTTTTACGATATATTGCTCAGATTCATCCATGGTAATCTGCTAAATACACGTACCTTCATGAGTTCGCTGAGCCAATTGAATCCGTTGAAAGGCAATTACAATTGCAGGACGTACTTATCGTTACTAGAAATATTGTTTGCATTATAGTATCTGCACGTACGCCTACACTAAGGATCTGCTCAACTTTCCTTTTACTATGATAATGTTAATTATAGAGCCTCATTTTTTATATTTTCACGACATTTCTGCTCCCCACATTTATCTATGCGTCGTATGGTTGGAGGAGTTGTGGTTAGATCTAGGGCAACGTTTGGCCGAAACGTGACGCTTCGCCTCATCAAATTTATAGACCATTGATAAATTAATCCTATATCTGGTCAATTATTGGAGGCGTGTGGCCTAATCAGGCAACAACGAGGTTAATAGTAATTATACATAGTATATTATACATGTACATCAGGTAGGCCACACGCCTTGTATATGTTAATCAGGCAACAACGAGGTAAATAGAAGGATCGCGATCCTCGTTGCTTGGGCTCTTGACTTCTGCATCTATCGATATTGTGTGAAATCTAAATAACGTAAACAGACATCGCACACGTGCTATAATTACATTCTTGGCTTTGAAAACCAAGTCTGCGATCTACAGGTCGTCTCGTCCATGCACGATTACAAAGGACATGAACGACAATGGCGATGCCAGGAATGTATCTACATCCCTCTACAATCCCCTTACAAGTTCCACGACACCCCCCCCCCCCCCCCCCCCAGTTTCGGAGGTGCACCCCTCTCCCAAATTGGAGTTTCAACACCCCCTTGTGGGATGGGAAGGGGTGTAGAGAACGTGTTAGGGGATGTGTAAACCCCTGGCATCGCCTTTGTCGTTGCTGTCCCTTGGACCGGTAAACCCTCCCCCCTCCCCAGTTTTGGAGATACACTCCCGCAAAACGAGAGCAGGAACACCTCCCTGTAGGGGGGGAGGGGATGCAGGGGGTTGTGCTGGGGGTGTGTGCTGGTTAGGTACAGTAGCACCCTCTAGTCTCAAGTAAAATATTTATTATAAATATTTTTCAATAGATAGATATATGTTTATATGAAGATATATGTATATATATACAGAGTGGGGCATAAAAAACAATCCCCTAGCGAATTCTCTATAACTCGGCCAAAAGTAAATATATTTCCTTGAAATTTTCAGGGATTGTAGCCGAGATAATTTAAAACAAGGTCCCCAAATTTCAAACGAAAAAATAAATGCATTCGAAAGTTATGAAAGTTCTTGTAAAAAAATCGAAAAATAAAATCAACCACACGTTAAAGTGGCTTGAGTTTTTGACGTTACAAAATAGCGTCTCAGTAACGGAGCGCTTTGATTCCCTTTGAATAAT
>JAQIWG010009578.1:0-10536 GCA_034695025.1 Chamaedrilus cognettii
GAAGCTCAGATATTATACAGTTTAGCATATATGGTTGGAAGAAGTTGGATACGGGTAGATAAATAAGATAAAAATTAGCTACAAATTTTTTGAGCAACAAGCCCCTGTATCTGCAGAGGCAGTGGTGCGAGGAGTTGGAGGGGAGAGGGGGGGGGGGTTGCTGAAGGCCCCTGTACCTGTAGAGGCAGTGGTGCGAGGAGTTGGAAGCCCTCAGCTTGGTGACGAGCACCCAAACGATGCTCGTTAGAAAGAGCAGGTTGAGGGCGAGCACGCTGAGGATGGGCGCGTTGAGGATGTAGTCGTACTGAGCGCCCCCTCCGCCCCCTCCGCGCCCCCCCGCCAGCCACCCATTACACCCTCCGCCGTCGCTGTATACGAAGTGACGACTAACGTTTGAAGGAGCTTTGTGTCGCCATAATTAATAGTAAATTAAAATCGATAACTTGAGGTAATTTGCTGTAAATAACCGTAATTTGTAATGAATTACTGATTTGGTCATTAATTCTGAATTTTTGTATAGAAAACATAAATTTTGGCATGAAATGATTGACATTAAACGTCTTACACGTAAATTAGATGGCGGATATTCAAATAGCTCGCTATTTTTAGCGAGTTATTTGGAAGATCCATGATAATTCAAATAACAATCAATTGAACAACTGGGCCTTGATGAGTAAATTGGGCTTCAAGATTAAACTTTTGCGTCGACTGTGTTCTATCGTAGATAATACTGCTTAATCCGCATAGCTGTATCATATCTGACGCATAACACTTTTGTAGACTGCATATCGCGCAGTGAAAGGGAGACAACTATCTAGGGAGCATCTTGAAAGTTACAACGTCCAGTACCAACGATTACTATGGGCTATAATAGGCTATAGGTGACATCTCACCTTTCGTCTTCGTGAGATATCTTGACAGCTGCCCAGGCTACAGTGAACACTGCGGGGAATCCTGCCATGACATCAAGCATCAGCATCATTGCTGAGTGGGTTAACAGACTTACTATAATACCATCGATTCTCAATAAATTCTAGACAGATAATACGCTTTTCAGTCCTCAAATTTTAAGGACATTTAATCACCAGCACCAAGATCAAATAAAAAAATCGCGGGTGATAAAATTCAATCCAATTTTAAAATCACCTGCACTGTGATTGCTAGACAACTAAGGCAATGTCATCACCCGTGCCGAACGGTTTGGTCTTCACTGTTGACGCTACAAACATATTAGTTAATGAACGCACTGATCCACCTTAAGCTCAAAGCGTTAACCATTGAAAGTACGGAGATAAATAAATTTAATAATAAATTTAGCGGAATAAATTTACGCTAAGTAGTACACAGTTAAAACAATGAGATTGGAGTGATGTGGTTTACGCAACGAAGCCAGCCAATAAGAATACAAAAATCTGGATCAGGTTACGCACCCCAGCCAATGAGGGCGTAGTGCCAGAGTCGCAGTCTATCGATGGAGAAGGCCCAGACGATCATCGTGTGGAGGTAGAGACCCTCGACAAGCATCCAGAAGAAGTTTGTCACCATGAGGTAGTGGAAGAGAGACATCACCACCTTGCAGATCCACTGCAACATAAGGCAATCACCAGCATAATACTCAATTATATCCTCACCTACACGTACATCAATGATTGCACATTTTAGGGGGGATTTTTGTCTCATCATTAGATCATTTATGGATCTGTACAAGGAATTGCAATCCGCACTTCATAAATACAATTCCCCTGTGCTGTGGTTAGCGTCGTAGTAGTTTCGGGAATGCAGCATTCTCGTGAGTGTATTATTTGGTACACCGACAGTATAGTCTATAGTAGCATAGTATGCAGTATACTACACCTGTTGCACAGCGCTGTCTTCCTTCGCGATCGTGCTCGCGACGGTGGAGTCCATTTTGAGCCAGAGCAGGTGCTTGAGCACGAACGTGGCCATCAGGTGACAGTGGATCGTGTTGCGCAAGCAGTGCAAACTTCTGCACAGATGTAAGGACACACACACAAGAATATAGAAGATATTGATACAGACTTAAATTTTAGGCCTGAGTTAATTTTATCAAAAATTAAAAAAATTTCACCGTTTTAATGTCTTTTCAATTATTCCATATGATTATGTGAAATAAACCGTTTGATTAATTGATTGGTTAACCTGGATAGCCGTTAACAAGATAGACTTTATTGTCCCTTGGTGAGGACCTTTGGAGCGGGTTCTTACAGACGGATGCCCTTTCTGACGCCAATCAGATAAATAGCCTTGCCTGGTGGTTAGCAGCTAGCGACACTCTATGTTTAACATCCTTGCTGAAGTTTCTGTAATGCTTTACATGTATAACTCATCTCAAACTTCGAACACAAAGCTTGAAAGACACACAACTGAAATTTCAGTGTTTCTGAGTCCAATTTTCTCTCTGTAACCCTTCCAAGAACCTTCAATTAGTCAACCACGTCTTCACATGACATCGTTCTCATGACATCGTCATAAGACGCCGCGAACGGTAAAGGCTGCTTCATAGGCAGCAAACAGCAAATGCTTGACAGAATAAATTGCAGCAATTTTGCTTGGCTGCAATTTGCTGGTTCCGTTTTCTATGTAGCGCTCTCGAGTAGTCACAATGCTTGCCAATATGAGCAGGCTTAGCTTTACGCAACAAAAGCACGCACTGCGCCAAGCTCCTATAGTGGTCATTACAATAACAACAGATAGAGACCTACAAGTAAAAAACACACAGCAGCGCCATACAAACATTTAATTAGACTTTCATATTACATTTTACAATTCTACATTTTACATTTCTAGATATAGTTAACCCGAGCGTGCAAGCCCTTTATTATTTCCTCCTCGTGAGGACGATATGCGTGCAAAAATGATGATGTATACATTAAAGGCAATTGCGCAGGTTTCTCTGTACTCGTCACGCAGTATATTTGCGAGATCTATACTTGCAGGTCAGAATATATCCCTAACCTGAAGAAGAGGAACAAGAAGAGGGCGATCGCAAGCGCGATGACAGACAGCGAGAATCCGATGTTGTAGATGAGATGGACCTGGTGCGTGTGAGTCTGCAATATATACCAACAGCATCATATACCTTATAGACAATGTAGATGAGACGGACCTGGTGTATGTCGGTCTACAGCACACCAACCAGCATCAACGCTATACCATGTAGTAATATATGTATAGTAATATATCTACCGTGCTCTAAAAAACCGCAAACGCTGACGTTAAACGAAGCAGCGCTGGCAATATCCCACGTATTATATAGATATCTGCAAATTAAGGATATTTACAGATATCAAAAGTTAACCATATTGCTGGTAAAATTTCAATTCCGATTGTAGCAAAATATTGTAAGCTGATATTATGAACTCTTCGCCAATACACCACTCACGCAAGGTCATTCCATGCACTGTGTTTAAAAAAACCGGAACCGCTGACGCTAAAAGTAGTGGCGTTGCCAAAATGCCACGTATTTATATGAATTGTAGAGATATTGAAAATGAAGTAGGCCTACTGCCGATCAAATTTCAATTGCAATTGTAGCAAAATGATTGTAAGTGGAACAGCCTGTGCACCTTTTTGCTCATTTGCGTGCTCGCGTCAATGCTAACGGATGACGCTTTGAAATGCTAACTTGTAATAGTCTATGCGCATTTGTTGTTCAAGCAAAAGGGGACAACATTTCACAAAGTTCCATCAAATACTAACGAATATATACAACGATTACCTAGCGGTTTTTGCACACGTTTCGGTTTTTTGAGAACACGGTGCACCGTATACAGACTGTAGGCCTACAGACACAACAATAAAAGTAAGCACACGCGTATGGTGGTCCATGAAAAAACGCCACCTCACACATTCAGACGGTACACTTAAAGTACTTTACGCTCTACTGTATCGAATGCCATTCAATTCTCACGCAATATCAAAAATGTATAATCATTTATTTGTTCACAACAATCCGCAGCATGCTACGATAACAATCATAGCACTACACGTACATGATATTTATGATATATACTTATTAGTATATTTACATGTATTATGATAGCACGACAGAGACACACTACTATAGCGCCAACCAGGCATATAGTAGATTTAATTTTTCAATTATCTTAAAAAGACAAATGGAATCAAAGACGAAAACAAAGAGGGCCGTAAAGTCGCATAAAGTGAGATTTCAGCTGTCTCTCGGGTTGTGTGTTGTTGCTGTTTTCCGTCAAAATGACTCCAGAGACACTTCGTGGAAATGCAACACGCCAGCGAATACAATAGATTGTAATTTTATATCGCGACGCTGACACCGTTATTGTGCCAGTCTGTGCAGATATGCCGCAGTCTTGGCTCTTGGGATGTTGTACCATCCGCACGGCGTTACTGTTGTTGAACAACATTTTAAAGACGAAAATTGACCTACAGATTCTAGTACAGGGTTCTAGGCTGAGTGCGATGTACATTGTTTGTCGGACACTTCTTGCGTCTCGTTGATGCTTAACTTATGTCTGACATTAGCGCGTCTCGTTGATACTTAACTTTTATTACACCTCGCGCGTGCTGTCAGTATTGTCAGCATTTGCGATATTTGGTCAGTGTTATTTTTAGAACCTCTGATGTCCCTTTCGGACCGTCGTATACAGTCGTGATTGTATTGTGCCTATGACGACTACTCATTGTTAACCCATGTGTATGTTGATAGTTAGGCCTATGCTGTGAGCTTCCGAATAAAATACAAATACAAAATGCAAATACAGGACCAACTTCGGCACTAAGCCTACAGCTTTGGTACTGAGATAGAAAAAATTAAGACGCACGCTGCATCTATAGACTATAACATAATGAAACAGTGTGGATGTAACGCACAAAATGCATTAACGCTCACAGAAATGAAAAGACATCGTTTTCTTCAATGGTAAGCAAAAGATATCTCATCAAATCTAGTTACCGTACTCGAAAAATCTGAGAGGCATTATATATAATAAATAATTAAGCCCAGCTATATGCGAATAGTTTATTTTTAACGGGGAGAGTGAGGTGGGGGGGAGGGCGGGTTGACTGGTGGAGGGAACAGGTTTAATTGATAAGCGAGGCCCAAACTGGCATTAACGCAGGGTTAGTGGCGACATCATTACCGTGGTAATGGCATCAATTCCCGTCTGGGGACCTAATCAGCACTCGACGAGATTTTCTCCTCTATTATTGATGATTCGTTTTCTACTTCACATGTTTTAGATAAAGATAGGCACGCTTTCTAAAATAGTGTCGGAGCCAACCACGGAGCACTGCGGCGTATTCTACAGGCTAGTTTAATTAAAAATCATTTTTGGCGAATTATTTTTATCCTCGTCTCTAAGCTCAAACGGTCAATCGAGCTAAAAATCAGTTAGTTAGAACTAGTCGAAAGAAAGCTAGTTCGCAATGTCGGGTTTTTATTTCAGATTTGAGAAAAATTCAGGCCCGGCGCTAGGGCCCCCCGCTCCCCGGCCCTGGGAGGGCCCACGGCTGTGGGGAGGAGGGGGGACAGCATTAATTTTGACATAGTAACATGATGAAAAAGTTGAGTTCCTATCCCCCGTAGCGAATCTGCGGGGGCCTGTCGCAAGCGATTTGAGTCTATCGGTGAACCAAGAACATTTTTGACATAGTAACCTCGCGTAAGTTCTGTCAGCACCCCTCTTCCCCAGCCCCTCCTGCTTTCGAGTTTACTTCGTCAGAAAATCAGCCTTTTGGGGGTCCTATATTTGGTTTTCTGGGGGGAGGGGGAGCGTCAGCAGCGCACCCTAACGCAGGCTCCCTTAGACAAATGAGAGTGACAGTATAAGTAGGCGCTATACCCTGGTGTAGGGACTCTCGTCGGGCAGACACTCGGAGTAGTCGGAACGAGCGTACCAAGATCCGTTCTCGTCGCAGTACCGATTGGCGTTGCCTGAAAGTATCAGAGCGTGCGTTAAAACAGCATCGAACCGAAATAGACGACTCGGCTGTAGACAAATTCGTTGTAAATTTAACGCAAAATCAACGTAGGAAAAATTTCGCAGCGGAGCAGCATTAATGCAGACAAAATACCGCGTGGCCCGCCGTTAAATATTTATCAATGTTGTCGCATGATAATCGAAAAAGCGTCGCGCGGCTGACAACAGGTCATTTCAAGTCCACGGCGTTACGATTGAGTTGGAGTTGAGTTAACGTCGTACAAGTTAGATTCGCATTCGTATTCGCATTTTGAATAATATTATAATGTTAAAACGGACAGATAACGGCAAAAATGCGAATATGAATGTGAATCTAACATGTCAAACGCTAACTCAACTCTAACTCAATCGTAACACCGTGGACTTGAAATGACCCGTTGTAATTACATAAACTCAATAGTTCACACGCACCCCTACAACAATGCGGAACGTCACGCGAACGCACCAAAAAGATCGCATTTGCAAATCGACCGTAAAACTGGGTAGAAGAGCTGCTTTGAGACACGATGCATCATTCAGGGTCCTACACTTCTCGGCAAGCGTTGCGTGCTACAGCGAATTTGAAATCCAGACATCGCGATACAATTGAATCGCACAAAAATCTCAGACGCGATTCTTTTCGCTAGATCATTCGGTTGCCCGCCTCGCCGCCTGCATAGAAATATGCCGTTCGTTTCTTTCGCTCGCTTATTTGTGAACAAGTGCGCGATGACGTGTGCCCGCCCCCACTCAGTCCAATCTCGTCACGCAGACTCTACACTGCAGTCCTTGTTCGCCTCTCCAGGCTGTCCCCCTAAATCAGACCGAGAACTTACGGTGATATCGAGATGCCCTGAGTGTAGAATATTTCTATTGGGTCAAAACCATGACCATCGTTTCTCGGTATCTCACCAAAAATATCCATAGATTTAATTATTTGACAAAAATCTGCCCAGATCCCAAAGTAAAATGCGCCATTTTATTTTTAAAAATCCCAGATATCTGGGGATTGCATTATAAATCAGATCCCTCAATTACTGAAATATCCCTAAATCCCTATCCCTGTAGCAGTGATATCCGTGTCGAGAAGCGAAGAATCAAGCTTTCTGTCACGTTGGATTTTGACACAATATAGCTTTAATCGACTCCACCTGAATTTAGTAGCCAACTGTTTGACAGCCAATGATAATTCTGTCAAATTTTGGCACCGTACCTCAGACAACGGCTCAGACTATTCCATGGAAATAAACCTACAACCGTTGTACGAAACAGATTGTTGTGTAGAAAGCAACGGACAAAAAGAAAGCTGTTGTGTATTAGACTATATATTGGGTACGGGGAACCTGAATCTGCAATCAACATTGTCGATTGCAAGTAAACGCACGCGGTTACTTAAAAACTGCAATATAAATCTATTAAATCTCCGATTAAGATTATAGCACTTGAGGGGAAAACCCGGTCCAAGCGTGGCTTATCCCCCACTTAACGCCGGCGCCAAATTTGGAAGTACAGTCCCACTCAAACTGAGGTTCGAGTGGGACGTATTATAATTATGGACCAGTACACCGATTAGCACTAAGCGGGTAGAAGAAGAGCTCTGAGTTAAGCGGATTAACATCCCCCTCACACCGTCCTGACTCGCGCCATTACGCCAGGATGTCGGACCGGAAACGGAAGTGACCGTTTTCTCTCTACGGCACGGTAGTTTAGGACTTCTGCAAGACTGGAATGGACAAGTAGAGGATTATACAGAGCGCTGGCTGTAAAACGGTTGCATGCCAAAAAATTAACCGAGCGCGAAAAAACTGAAGGAAGCAGTCGAGTGGAATGGATTGCTGCGTCCAGCTGCAAACTCGGGGTTGATGATGTATTGGATAGGAGCGCCTGGAAACTATTTCCAGCATGCACCCTTGAAATTGTCTACATGCAGTTTCTATATCATTATTTATACCACTAGTTCCTTTTTTCCATTTTCATTATCGGAAGTAAGCCCATCTATTTATATATTTAAATAGAAATTATGTTTTTCAGAATTATAATCTAACTGCGTATTGGTGTTAACGTTGGAAAATGATGGCGTTATCGGTATCGATAACAAAAATGATTACCCAAACGAAAACTGAACTAAAACTAAAACAACAATCCAAAATTGAGATTGAACTAAAATTAAAGTGATTTTCTAAACTAAAACATCACTGTACAACAGCAGTAGAAGGCTATAAAATTTACCGGGAAGCAAGGGCATGTCCCCGAAGTGCGAGGGGCAGGGCATGACCGCGAATGAGTCAGCGGGAGCGCGGGGCCAACACGTCACGTTGTTCGACTCTGCCTCGCAGTAAACGAGGAGCGGATCTAAGGATCATCGATACAAATGATGATTAAACACAAACTGATTGAGATTAAGTGATTTTATATAAATACTGAACGCAATACAGACCTAACTAACGTAGCATGTTTATTGAAAGTTGAACCAAATTTAGGCTAATTTGTTTTTTAACATGTACGGCAAATAAGCTGGCATTCATTGAATCTTAATAGCTAGGTTATTATTTATCTGTGAAAAATCTAGTTGTCAAAAGAATTAGGACATCAAGATTAGGGCCTATGCGAATACAAAAGAAAAGAGAATCGGAATGAAAACTCATTTGAATGTCGGAAGATCAGTGTAAGGAGAGCACTAATAGGCTACGGAGTGAGCCGAAAGATATGAGCCGAAAACCGTCGGCACACCGTACATCTACATTAAAACTTATCTTCCAGAAGTGCAAGTAGGTTAACGTCATCATAGGCCGCCTCATCACAATTCTCTACTGATTTGTACGCTTAGATCAGTCTAAAGAAATTTTTTATAAGATATACTTTGACTAATGCATCGGTACTGGCTCGTTAATAAGCTCCGTCGCCAAGTTGGCGTCCCCTGGTCACCACTGCATCCAGACTGTAAGCCTCCACTCCGCGGTCTCGCAGCCAACACGTGCTACACAGATCCCATGAAGCCTCCTCTAGCGGCGACTACGGGAGACTCGATCCATTAAACACTGTTTCATTTCTCTGAGATCTCACCGCGATATCAGTTACCGGGCGCAGATCCGAGTTTTTGATCAATTAGGCATCATGATTGATCACCGTGCTCAGAGAAAATGGAAGAGAAAATTCTCTTTGGAGTCCTACATTTCAGTCTTAAATTCTAAAATCTTATTTGCAAATAACGACAAAGGCCTACTTGATAATATTAGTGTGCAGCATTTATGTGATACCTGTGCTATAATGTAAGTGGAGGACCGATGTACACAATAAGGATCATGTTCACATCGCTAAGAATGAGACCTGCAAGCAAATATGCACTTCAATAACAAAACAGACGCGTTACAACTATGCTTCACTATGCCAATTTGCATAGCCTAGCATGGATATTTTACTTAAGTTAATCTTTCCTGGTGGTGAGTGGGGTTGAATTTTAAGAACGGTGTGCGAGTATCAAAGACTATTACCGCCGGTTTTGTGTAAGAGGGCCGCCATAAAACCGCTTCCCCTTCTTTAGTCGCCTTTTACGACTCGCCCGGGGAGCACTGGGCTGCAAGCCAATTCTTTTTTCCCGGGCCTGCACGGGGAAAAATCGTTAGTCTTTACTGAAATCTGTTTGTAATATTGAATGTGATGTCTTGTATACACTGACGCGTGAATAAAGTAATACGTAGGCTCATTGGTTGACATTCAATTGACAGACAATTGAGAACAAATGGATGACGCAAATACTCAAATTTAGATTGGACCATAATATCTACAGACGAATTGGAGCAGAATTCGCTAAAAAATAGAACACAATCATTTTTTCAGCAGCTTTTCGGCATCATTATTTCACTGGGTTCACGTTTGACAATGTAGTTATTATGTGGCACATCAGAGGACGCCGCGGAAGGGAGCGAAGATGATTATTTCGTTGAGATTAGGACTCCCAGAGGCAATTATAACGAGTCGCGTGTCGGGCTCGCTGTTCACTCGTCTGATCGACGTTCATTTCCATTTCCGCATCACGCACGCATCGCTATCAGTACAGCAGCGACAGTTTAGGTAGAAAAATTATTTTAGATTTAGTTCAGTTTTGTTCGGGTCCAATCCAAACCAAATTAATTTTAGTTGAGTTTTAGTTCGGGGTCTGTCGGTTCAGTTTTAGTTCGGGATCTGTCGGTTCAGTTTTAGTTCAGTTTTCGTTGGGGCAATCATTTTACCAGGCCTACCCCTCTTGTAAGTTATAACTGAGTGAACGAAACGATATGCTACCATTTTACTCGTCTCTAACACGACATCGACATTTTATTTTTCGGGGCTACCAGTTTTTTTGGGCTCTAGTGAAGTCTTGAAAGAACGTTCTAACTACAATTACTAACTATAAAATTGATGACAAAAATTCTGACTCAAATTACAGATATGTAATGCTGATTCATATTACAGATATGTAATGCTGATTTATAATACAGATATGTAATGCTGATTCATATTACAGATATGTAATGCTGATTCATATTACAGATATGTAATGCTGATTCATATTACAGATATGTAATGCTGATTCATA